>CAXAMN010015447.1:37909-69021 GCA_963970005.1 Durusdinium trenchii | reverse complement strand
AATGCAGATAGTGCCTGCGCTGGGCCACTGTATGCGCCCCTCCTATCATAAGGGCCTGCCATGCTCTGGCCTGCTAGGCCTTGCCGCTTGTTAGTGCCCGTCTCACCAAATTCCCTGATATCCATCGGGGAAGGTCTGGCCTGAGAAGTGGTCGGGCCTTTTGCCATCTGCACATCGTCCGTAGTAGCAGCACTAGGACCAGAATGGCCCTCAGGATTTGTGACACTGCTTGGATCATTCGGCCTAGTTCCAATGGCAGGCGCTAGATCAAGATCACCACCGTCATGACCGTCATGTTCTTCTGTGCCTCCATCACTGAACCCCAAGACACGCCTCACAGCTCCCCTGATGGCATCTAAGGAACTCTCCCTCTTCCTTGGTGGGGACGTGCTGGAGCTGAGGGTGGCTTGTTGGGACGCCGTGCCATCTGGCAAGGAAGACCTGTGTATCTGTGAGGTCGTAGCAGCAGTGCTTGCTGATGAGAAGGTTGCCTGGCTCTCAGCAATTGGTGCTCGTTGTTGCTGGACCTCACTCTGCGCGTGCCCACCTCTGACCACCTCCCCTCCTCTGAAAGCACCCAAGGGTGCAGCAGGAGGGGGTTCCTCCAACTGTTGGTCGGGAAGCACCCCCCTCCCACCATAGCTGCCATCGCCACCCTGCTCAAACCGAGAGCTTCCTCCCATGACAGGATCTGTTTGCATTGGTCGGTCTGCCCAAGGGCTTTCACTCTTGCCCAATCCTTTTGGATTGGCCTGCCCTTTTCCGGCTCCACAAGGTCCCACGGCACGTGAGCTCGAGCTGCCTCCTGTGCTGGCAGTTTGCAATGCAGATAGTGCCTGCGCTGGGCCACTGTATGCGCCCCTCCTATCGTAAGGGCCTGCCATGCTCTGGCCTGCTGGGCCTTGCCGCTTGCCAGTGCCCGCCATCTGCACAAGTGTTGGATCTTCGATCTGCCATCCAAGTAGCCTTGGAAGAAGTGTCTTTCAAAACATAACTTTACTTGAGGCCAAGGGGGCGGGCGAAAGCTAGCGCTCCAGAATGGGAAAGTGGAGGGCAGCGAGGTAGGAAAAAACACGGCGCTCTTTTTGGAGGCAGGGGTGAAGAGTCCTTTATATGTGGCTCTTTGCCCGGATCCTCCTGCGAGAGAAGAGAGAGAAGAGAGACGGAAAGACGAGAGACAGAGAGGAGAGAGAGAGAGAGAGGAGAGAGAGATGAGAGAGATGAGAAAGAGATGAGAGAGATGAGAGAGATGAGAGAGATGAGAGAGAGAGAGACAGTGAGACAGTGAGACAGTGAGACAGTGAGACAGTGAGACAGTGAGAGTGAGAGTGAGCGAGTGCGGCCGCAAGATACGGGGGGGGTCTTCGACCTGAAAAATCAGGGGTTAGGATTTGCACCCGGTCGAAAGAAACCTTGCTATCGCAAGAGTAACTCCAGCTAGCTTCGCTAGCTTTCGTGAAAAACGCCTTCAAAAGCCAAAATCAGCATTCAACCCACAGATCGATTTAAGACTGAAACAAAACATAATAAAACACCTTGTCCGCTCATTCAAGTCACTCATCTTGTCCTCCCTCACGTCGCGTCTGAGCATCTCTCGGCTCAGCTCGGGACCGGGATCGCTCCGTTTGGCCAAGCGCTCGAGCCCGGGAGGTTTCGTCTGGAGGCACGGGGTATCCGGCTCGAGGTCTGACCTCAGAGGGATCATGAAGTCGTGACGAAATCGTGACGAAAATGAGTCCTGCACAGAAAAGCAGAAGTTGATCCACTCGCGAAATGCTCAAGTTGATACAGAGAACACTGCATGTTTTGAATCTGGAGACGGCAACCATTGAGGGGCGGAGAGTCACGGTGCTCTTCGCATCGTCCCAGCTGGCTCGAAACACCACCTCCATGATCAGTCCATCCTGCTGTGCAGGCGAGTCGGCCAGGATGACGAGTCAGCATCGACCCACTGTCAAACCTTCGTCTTCTCTCAACTGACATGCTGCCATTGAGCTTATAGAGCCAAAGTGGTGGTCTAGCTGCCAAATCTCCTCTCCTCTCTTGTTTTTCACGTGTCTCATGTTTCCCTTCCCTGGCCTTACGCTGGGGTGCTCTTTTAACACGCCGCGGGAATGGAACAGACTCCCAGCGCACTGGCCGCGAAAAGTCTGAGTCCTTAGCAGGTGAGCCCTTTCAAAGGCGATATAAAAGGGACTATATATGGGCGAGGCATGGCAAGGCCACCATGGCAACCAAGAAACAACGATTGCAAATTGGAACTCCACTTCTGCAGCATCAATTGTGAGAGGAGCAGCCGTGAACCACCAAGGAAATCTCTGCGGACCTGGCCAGGCTTGTCAACATTAAGCGTTCTTGAGGCCGGTCTTCACCAGTTTTGCGACCGGCACCCTCCCAAGCGGCCACTCTGCTCATGATCATGACCCATCATGTGCCAATGCATGATACAGTTACATCTGGTTACCGTGTGTATCTATATATATATATATACATGCGTATATATATATATATGCTCTTTGGGATCGGGATATTATATTGGACATCAGGCAGGGCTGTGCGTAGAGGAGGTAACGACCACTCGCATGCTAAACAACATATTAGTGAACTTGCACCCTCTTGCCAAAGAGAACATGCGCACATGTGTGCACTTGCGGAAAACAGCTGTTTGGCTGCCAGTTGAGGTTATGAATATCAGCTTCGACTCTTGCTTGTGAAAATTGTACATACAGTACATTGTTTGCAATTATATATATAAATGCGCCTTCTGCGCCCCCTGGGGCTGCGACTTGTCTCCAGCCGAACTGCTCTGTGAATGTCCCAGTTTCCAATGACAGCATGTGACCCAACCAAGAGCACAACCTCAGCGGCACAAGGTTGACATTGCGTTTGAACACAGCAGCACACCAATGCAGCTGACACAGGGTGCTACGTGCAAATTGCCCGTGTCCCCGGCATCTTCTGGTGCAGTGTGAGGGCATTCAATCCTCGGGAAGGGTAAACATCCATAATTAGCATCAATCTTCGCAAACCGATGCACAATTATCAATTACATAACTCATCAAAGAGCTTGCAAGCACTCACAGGTGAGATCTTTTCTGTTAAACAGCTTCGGCACAACCAATTGCAAAGACATTCTGCAGCAAAGGAACTCAAAGTAGGCGATCATCCCGCCATATTGCGCGCTCTGATGTCAACAAGCTAGCATTGGTGATTGCCGATTGTGCTGTATCAATTCATGAGGTTGAGGCTCTGCTACATCAGACCCTTTGCTTTACATCGTGCAGCTTCAATCATTTCCACAAGCAAGTTTGAGTGCACAGTCAGTACTTTCTGCGAAGCTGCCCATGTTCATTGGCATGATTAAAACCCTAAATCTTGGACCAAAAGCAGCGGGGTGAAGGCAATGGCAACTCTAGATTTACTTGACGCATCTTGCACATAGACTCCCACACAAGTCATACATATTTCTTCAGATCATGCATCCTACAGCTATGCGGAGGCCCCATACCTGCTCCAGTGCTTCATGCACCTGGCCATGGCTTGTGTTCCAATGCTTCAGGTTTTGCATGCTGGCTCCCTGTACATCACCCCGAACAGGCAACTACTCTTCGAACAAATGATCGCATCTTGCCAGCCAAAAAGACAAGGCCGGACTATATGCATCTTACTATCTTACTACTAGGAACAAGAAGCTACTAGGGGCTCCTGGCCTTACTACTAGGAGCAAGGACGCTACGAACGGGGCTCCTGGCATCGCTACGAACGGAGCATTCATACTACGAACGGAACAAGAATTGCATCTTGCCATCTCGACTTTAGAGACCCACCTGAGAAGCTCCGCCAAGGCTGTGGAACGCATGAAGGTGCTGCCTCAGGCCAGGGAGAAGGCATTGCTTCTTGAGCTAGGTCCGGTGAAACTGGCGTGAGCATGGATGAATGGAATGAAGGGATGGTACAAATGTATGTACATAGATTGAAACAAGCTTGTGACAGTCCCAGCCATGAGTCTGTAAGGTTGAAAGCCTTTATAAGCATCGCATCGGTCTGAGAACGATGCCGCACCATGGGGTCAAAGTCAGCCCTGGTCCAGCGGCTCGTTTCTTGTCATCCAATCGTCTTTTACCAATTTTACCCCTCCCTGCCTGCGTAGAACAGGGGAGGTTGCCAGAATCAGAGCAATCTCCCTTTCAACCTGAGGTCTGTTCATGTGGAAGCCAACGAGACAGAAAGGTGTCGTGTCGTGCGCATGCAGGCATGCTGCAGGCATGCTTGTGCTTTCTCTCTGCGGCAAGTACCTGATGGAAACATAGGACGAAGGACGGCTTCTCAGTTAAGAATGCCACATCTACTTCGGCGGAGATGGCAGCCGTTTCGCACCCCATGAGTGCAATCAAATTGTTCATATCTTCAACCAGTGTTTGCTGTGCTTAAATGGAGATGGGCGACACTATAGTGGCGCGTGTCAGTGCCAAAAGCAAAATTCTCCACCGAAGAGTTCAAACATCAAAGAACTAAATGCCCCTTTTGGGCGATCTCGAGTGTCACGTGCCAGGAAACCAAGGGTGCACCATGGGAAGTTTTGAACCCCCGGCTGGCAATTAATGGGTGATCAAAAAAAACAAAAAGCAAAGGTCATGCAAGATTCTGTGCAATGACATCTGCCTAGGTGCTTAGACATCTGCCAGAATCGAACTGCAGAACTGGACTCAAAGAACTATTCGTGAGTCCTAGCATGAAACTATGGGAGAAATTGGAACATCGGGTGTCACAGGAGTCTGCAGAGCTACGTCAGGGCCGCCACAAAGCGCCAAATGATGAGCAGCATCGTGCTGAAGCAAACCAAATCTATTTGGCGAGGTACTCAAACCAAGCAAAGCCATCATCACAAGGCGGCCACTTGCTAGGTCCAAATCACTTCTAGTTCTAAATGGACGACCACTGCGCAATTCTTCGATAATCAGGCAAATTCTTGCCGTGATCACGGCTGTCTCTTTGAAATTGGAGGCTACCACTGCTAACATTGCCAAACGATCACGAGCTTTCATGATTGCACGACAGAGCTTAAAGCGCTGAACATCAGTATCTGCCGAGCAAAGCGTTGGTGGCCCCAGGCTAAGCAAATCATCCTCTTCGGCTGGAAATTGCACAGCTTGCAAGTTGTCCAGAACCACAATGCGGCCTGCATGCCGCACCTGTCGGAAATAGAACAATTTGGAAACTGTCAGCATTCAATCAGGCAACACGCAGGATTGATCAGACGCGAACCTATAAAGGCAAAAAAAAGTCTCTATTGAAGATGACCTCAACTTCCCACGCAAGGTCTCTGGCCTGTCGCTTTCCTTGGCTGCGGCGTCTGTATGCAGCTTGGATAGCTCTAGCTCCAGCTCCTTCAAAGCTGCCACGTCTCCATAAAACCAGCAAAAGCCCTCGTTTCCAACTTCTTGTAAACAAAATACCTTGGGAGCGGACCGCTCTGCCGCTCTGCCCCTTTTCGTGCGTTCTTTGCCTACCTAGCCCACCTGGCCTGCAATGGCCATCGAGCAACATGCAAAACGCAGCTCCGCCGAGTGCCATATCCTACCGGCTCCACCAGTGCAGGTCTTGTGCAGTGCATGGGGCGCCGCAGGAGGCCCACCCATGGCTGGGAGCATCATGCAAGTAAGCATGCTGAAAGCAAAACAACACCTATCAAGTCCAGCTCAAAAAAAGCCTAAAGCTGATCTCAGAGCTGATCTATATATGAGAGGTCTTGAGGGTTTACAGACAATTGGTCTTCATGTGCCTGATCTGGTGGGGGCGTGTTCTCGGTCCATCACTGTGCTGTTGCATCTTGGAGTCTTGAACCTCTCTGCTCCTCCCACCGCCACAGCCACAAAGTCTCTGACGTCCTGATCAATTCACTGCAACATGTTTGGGATTTGAACTGCACTTCTCAAGCAGCTCAGCAGCTCAACCCTTTTCGGCTAATGAAAAAGGATTGCCGTCCACAGTCGCGCGTGGATAGCAGCATGTGCAGCAGGTGATGCTAGCAAGCCACTTTTGGCAGGCCACTGTTACTTTTGGAGCCATCAGGCTCCAAGTGTAGAGTATTAATTCGGAGTCTGCCAAATTCAAAAGGTATTCGAAGATAATCATCAAAGAACTTCGAGGTTTGCCATGAGCACCTGCCCAAGCCAGAGCAACTTGGCGAGACATAACTTTGCAATCCAACACATTCAGGCTGCGGCTTGTGGAGTCTCACGGAACATTCTCAGGTTGAGCCCTTAGATGCAACAGGATGCAACACTGCTCAAGACCCATCTGCAAGAAGCACTCTGTTAGCCGGTGCGACTCAGGCACGTTGTTTTCATGAGTTGTAGCCGTCGCCGCTGTAAGTCAGACCTGGACGGACAATTGATAAAAAGGAAGGTATGCTTTTTGATCCTTTCGTACATGGATTGGCTTCCAGAGTAGGGGCTGCATTGTTACTGTAGATTAGCTGGGCGTCACTCCACTTCTTTAGTGAAACACCCGCCATCTATTTATGTACAGTAACAAGTTATGATCCTCGGGTTGTCTCCCTCTTGTTGGTCCTCGCTCATTTGCACGTCTTCTCGGCAACTACCAGTGAGTGAATATCTTATATTTATACACTGCAACGTCATTGTCAAGCACGACCCTGGAAAGCTCTCTCTGATACCACTTGTGGCGGCAAAGCTAGCGCAAAAAGCTATGAATGAAGAACGGCTTGTGAGAGCAATACTCATAGTGAATGGATAGATTAGTACAAACAATCGCTCCACTTTCTACCTTCACCCCTAAAAGATCTGCTGTGCAGCACCGTTTGCTCTAAGCATCTGCCTGAAACAATTGCAAAATCTTGAGCTCTCAAAATGAACAATAATCCTAGGATTCCTTGGGATATTCTTTGGCTGCGACGACTGACTTGCTGTGTGCTTGGAGGCTGTGGTGCTGCATGATTGAAAAGTGTCAAAGTGTTCTGCTAACGCTGTTTTACCTCCTGGTCAGCCAGCATAAGCCGGTAGCGGGACCCTTACCCAACTGTTATTACACCAAGAAGCTCTGTTCCCACATCCGGGATTTCCACTTGTCGCTCAACTGGTTCCTGAGCACAAATGTCTTCCCTGTAAGACTGGGGTCCTAAACAATTGAATCCAACTTCAACGAGCTTTTACAACAGAAAATTGGGGCTAGCCTTGCGCAGACTTTCTACAGGCACCCGTCCTGTCGGTTCAAAGGAGGTTCACTCGCCCTTTTGGCAAGAAGAGGCGCCTCAATGCGCGTTCAATCCTTCAAATCGCTCTTCATTCCTTCTGTGTCGCTGCATTTCGAGCCTTCAGAGTGTTTGAAGTAGGCGCTGGTGCTGGGAGTAATCTGGGGGAGCCTTCGCATGAGAAAATGGTGTTTTGCACTCTGAACAACCCGCGGGAGACGGTCTCCATCAAATGGCCTTTGGCATCCATGCCAAGCTTGCGAGGAGAAACGCCACTACCAAGCGGCAGTGACTTCGTACCTTTATTGGGGGAGAGTTCACGGCATGCTATGCTGCTATGTTTCACAGGAACATGCATGTGCTCGACATCATAAATGCACACAAGGCGCTTCTCCCTGACTTCTCTAGAATGTCACTCTCATCTTCGATATTTTCCTCACTTAGTAACAAAGCCCCACATGGGGAATTCTTCCCCACATTGGAAAGCTCCCAATGTTGATGGGAAAGATTATCTGAAGCTTTTTGACTTTTATCTTGTTTGTTTGGACTCCTGGATGAGCTTCTCAATTACATCCTCCAGAGTGATGAGGCCCATCATGTGCACATCCTCAGCATTAACTTTGAGTAGTTATAAATAGATATATATATATATATGTGATATATGATGTGTATATATATATACTGTATATTACACGTACTGAATCAAGACGGCAAGTAAAGTTCTTCCTTTTCTCCAAGCATCCGGTGGAACCTCCTGATGCTGAGCCCAGGCTTCTTCCACCGCCTCTCAGTTCTATTAAAGTAATGTGTTTGTCCAAGATTTATCAATTCACATCAGCGGCCAAGCATAGGAATTGAGCCTCCGGGTTGCTGGTGACTAGTCCCAAATGACACTTTTCATCTTGGAACTTGTTCAGCAAATCCAACCTCACTGGGCATCAGTAGAAACGGTCAAGCCATACCAAAACATCTCAAGAGTTCATGTTAGGACAAGATGCATCAGCATACCGGGGTGCACAAGGGTCATTCGAAACAAATGCAGGTCACCAAAAGTCCTCAGCTGGGATGTGCAAAATCAAAAAAGACAAGACCTCCCCCTTACCGCAAATACACGTTCAAAGGCTTTCCTACTGCAGACGTTCTCCCAGCCACAGGCTTCCATTGAGCTGCTCTGGAGTCAGCATCTCAGTGCCAGCAGGAGGAACCCCCCCTCCTATCCAAAACTGTCACAAGCACATCACACATGCTGACCGACAGTAAGCAAAGCACAATGAGCTTCTTGACCAGGATGAACCCGCGGACATTGTGCTTGTGCCTTAGCAACATAGAAATGGCTGGCGCAAAGTCCATGCGTGCAACTTGGCACCCTGAATTGCAGCAGGCAGCTTTCTGTAGACCGGAATGCGGGAATGGCCGAAACTGTCAATCTCCTCGCCGTTCAGTCTTCAGCAACGAACATGCATTTCGATCGGGAGAAACTGGAAGACTCTTGAAGCCACTGTGTGCACTATGCAAGTTTTTCGCAGAGTCGGCAGAGACATTGGAGTCCCGCAGGGTGTCGTGGTTAATCACGGCATCAGCATCCAACCTTGATTGTGCCACGAGACCGCAACAGGACTGTGGTGGACCAAAAATTCCTCAGGCACCAGCATGTGGGCAGACCGCAGGGGCACTAGAGCCTTTCAAGGGCAAAAGTGTCTTCTCATCTTGGTGCAGCTCAAGCTGCTGTTGGCCTCTTGCGCTGTCATATGTGTCAAATTCATGACGCCATGCATGATCTTGATCCTTGGCTCGGCTGAACTGCAGCAGCGCTTTGAGGGCTCCCAAAGGGTACAGGGCAAACTGAGCTGCGCTCTCGTCTCGCTCCTGTAACTTAAACACCCCCGAGGTGAGCTCGCCCGACTTGAAGATGATCCTTGGCAACAAAAACAGCAAAGATGTTGGCTTTAGATGCGAGTTCACACAGACCTTCTAAAGCAACAAGCGTCAAATCATCTGGATTCCTTTCCCGGTGGCTGTAGAGTCTGAAAGCCATGTCCGGACCTTGAACGGTGGCAATCAGCTCATGCACAGATGAGCGTTCATGTGCTCTTGCCTGAAGCCTCATCAACGCTCCAGGGTTCACAGGGCGATGCATAATACATCTGCCCAACCTCAAACACAAAAGTCTGTCCACGTGCGTCTGAATGCAGGACACATCAGCATCAAAGCTTGATGGCCTTGAGCTTGGTGGACTTTGCAGGAATTTCGCTTGTCTCAGAAAACATCACCTGTGGCTCCAGGTATGAGCATCAAGCGGAGGTCCACCAAATCAAGTGTCGAACCAGCATTCTACCCGAAACAGCAACAAATTGAAACACGGCGAGGCTTGTAAGCGCAAAATCTTGCGACCTTCCAGAAAGAGTCCCGTGAAAGGTGCCTGGAGATGAACATGCTCTTTGAGGGTCCAGAGTCCAAATGGTGACAAAATGTTGGGAATGGTTTGCCCCGTCGCCAAGGGCAACTGATGTGAGGAAGCTGAAGTTCAATTCCATTAGTGGAGCTAGCTCTCGGCACAAGAGCTAAGAGCATTCCTTCCCGAGTGGTTTGATTTTTCCAGCCTTCTTAACTTCATCCACAAAATGTTTCTCTCACAGAAATTCCTCTGACGCCCTTATTTGAGTCTTGGCATTGTCGTCTTAGGCCATCACCACACTCTCCGAAGTGAAGGAATGCGGTTGCAATGAGAAAATGATGCCAAGCTCTTTGTCATCATGGGACTTAAACACCACCTGAGTCGTGCCAAAGGTTGATTTCTCAGATCAACCGCAGCTTCAAGACACAAAATCTGCGAGTCTGCCTGATCCTCCTCATCGCTACCCATTCTGAGACCAGCGTGCATCGAGACAATGGCCCGCAATTCTGCCTTGGCACAACAAACAAAATATAAAAAAACGACAAGCAGAGTGGCGGATAGGCGGAGCAATTTCGTGGTGAGTCCACACCTGCTTCCGAGTGACAAAGTTGTATCGCCCTTTGTGGTCGGCACCAAGAACACGATCCAACCTTACAAAACCACTGCCTTTGCGGGTGGAAGATGCAGAAAAAAAAGAAGGTGGAAATACTCCAAGACACAGTTTTGCTATTGGCCAAGAGATGGGAGTGAGAACGAACATGAAGGCACCTAAGGACAGGGGATCACGCCCCGGGCCGGCCATGTGCAACTTGCCAAATCCCGCCCCAAGCTTTGCCGCATCCTTCTGAGCAAGCCTTGCAAGCAAGAGGCTAACAAGCCCAGCAAAGCGGGATGCCATTGTCAGCTGTTCACTACCGGTGAACACGGCAGAAGGAATGATCTCCCCGAACCTTGGGCATGTGCAAAATCTTGTGTGGACATTTCGGGGCAGCAGTGCGGCAGTGTTAAGAGCTGCACATTAACACTAAGGAGACAGAAAGCACAACTGCGAGCCAAGACCTGGGAAAAGTGGCAGACTCAGTGGTGCAGTATGCAAAAGCCTGTGCAAAGCTGAGGGCGCTGACGGTACAATCTGGTCGAGAAACAATGGCAAGGCTTCATTCGCAATGGAATTCATCAGCAGCAGTGTGACCTGCATACAGCTACAACATGGCTTCTGCTGCTGCTCTTGGGTGGCTCCACAACCTGACTTGTTCAACCCCTGTCTCAACGTGGCTCAACCAACGCAGTCTGGGCCCAAGACCAACAACAAGTGATGGTCGTGAATAAGTGGCAGAATCCTCTCCGCAGCAGCTTGATCCTGCAGCAATATTGGAGGCCCGCAGAAGCGTTCATCTGTTTGCGCAGGGCAACTGCCTCTTGCACTGCTGCTAGGTTTACCAGAAGTCATGCGTTCTGTAGGACCCCCAGTGGCCCAGGAGCAGGGTCAGGGCCGGTATCCTTCTTGAGCTTCTGTTTCGCAGAAGCCTCGACCATATCCTGCACGGGTTTCAAACCTTGCTGTCACAATGCAAAGGTCGTCCTTTGTTGTCATGAGCGCACACAACCCTGGTTGAAGTGCATGCATGGGTGCATGCCGTGGTGCTGCTGTGTGGATCCATCAATGACAAATGATTCCAATCCATCCAAACCCCTCCTTGTCTTCCGTCTTGACAATGATTTCCATCTCCATCGGATCTATGGACACCAGCCCCATGGTTAGCCCTGCTGCCAAGGCAGCACCAACTACACAAAGTAGTGCCATTAGGCACGCCTGAGACATAGTAAAGACTTAGCTCAGAAGAGATGCAAGCAGCTTGAACTAGAGTTTTAGATGTTGCAGCACGCCTTGTAGAAGCCATGGCTCCCAACCCGCAGAAGCCCTGACAGAGAACAAGGCCATTCTAGCTCAGTTACATGTCATCGGTGAAAAGCATGGCTGCAGCACCATCATCATGGCTAGCTTGTGCAAGGTGTTTGTATTCCTGAGAGGATTATACTGCACCAACCGTTGGTGAAATTCAATCCCGTGCCCTGCAAAATCAATTGCAAGTTTCTGGAGGTCCTCCCCGGATTTCACCCTTGGTGTGAATGCTGTGCACATTGTTGGAGACAAATGTTTTGCAAACACCTTCAAGGTTTTGCAACTGTGCTTGGCGATGCAGGCAACATATGCATACATACATCATAGAAGCATGCATGCATGCCAATCTGACCCTGTCTCTCTCAAACTTTATACAGTAGCGGGGTCCAGTCTAGTCTCTCTCACTCACTGCATGTTTTGTGCTTACATACGTCGCCGTTGGTTGGTCGTGTGTGTGTGTAACCCTTGGAATCATAGGGATCCTTTTGGATTTTGTTTCACAGCAGGGGAACTGGGCACTCTGTGACTGACCCAGTTCAACGAAGCTAGGTCACAGAGTGGGATATTCGGACTGATCATCCGAACGTACCTGCAATTTTCCAATTTGTCTGAATGGCGTGAGGCTAAGCCAAGAACCTCAAGACATGCTTCCTAAGTAGCCGCAGACTTGCACGTCACGACGTCATCTTGTCGGCTCGTCGCTCGTCTTCTTCTGTTTGGGCCCTACTTCCCCTTGAAGACCTCCAGGATCCAGTGGTTCGTACCTGTACCCTTAGGAAATGGAACCCTAGGCCGGCGTGTGGCACCGCTGTCAAGTCAGTACACCCTATCTTAAGTGTGTTTGGCCTTGTGCCAACCCGGGATGAGCCCGCAGAGTGCCTCCTGTGGACCCGTTGAACGGGTGTACGTCGCTATCTCCCCTGCCCGGAGATGTAAATGCCCCGAGCGGGCGAAGGTGGCCTAGGCCGAGAGAACTCCGATTTTGTCCCATTTTAGGAATTCCAAGCTGGCTTATGCCTTTACGTGACCGTAGCGGTCAAGGGTGGCAGCCCCTGGGCAAGCCGTACGTGGTCGCAGCGACCGAAGTCTGTTCAAGGTTCATTGGAACCTGTTGCGAGCTTAGTCCCCCTGCTTCCCCTTCCCTCCCCTTTCTTTCCTTGCTTTTTGGGGTTTTCCTGAATGGAAGACTCAGGATCACCACTTTCTTTCTTTGGTGTGTCCCTGGACGATTGTTCGTAGCTGGGAACACCTGCCTTTTCCTTTTTTCTCCTCTCCCTTTCTCTCCCTCTCTCTTTCTTTCTTTCTTTCTCTCTTTCCTCTCCACCTTCCTTCCTCCTTGGGTGTCCCTGGATGCTTTTGTCATAGCTGGGAACCCTTCTCCGCTCTTCTTTTGGTGTGTCCTTGGACGCTTGCGTCGTAGCTGGGAACACCTTCCTTCCTCCTCTTTCCTTTTTTTTCTCGTCTCTCCCTACCCCTCCCTCCTGTCGGGACCTTAGCTTGGGTTGCTACTATTTCTCCTGTCCTTCCTACTAGGTGCTAGGTCGCTACTTTGACGCTACTAGAGGTTCCTGGCCTTGCTACTACTTTATCCGCGCCTTTTGGCGCGGAGCTTAAAACATGGCTCCCTTCGGGGAGGCGTGTGTGTGTAACCCTTGGAATCATAGGGATCCTTTTGGATTTTGTTTCACAGCAGGGGAACTGGGCACTCTGTGACTGACCCAGTTCAACGAAGCTAGGTCACAGAGTGGGATATTCGGACTGATCATCCGAACGTACCTGCAATTTTCCAATTTGTCTGAATGGCGTGAGGCTAAGCCAAGAACCTCAAGACATGCTTCCTAAGTAGCCGCAGACTTGCACGTCACAACGTCATCTTGTCGGCTCGTCGCTCGTCTTCTTCTGTTTGGGCCCTACTTCCTCTTGAAGACCTCCAGGATCCAGTGGTTCGTACCTGTACCCTTAGGAAGGCCGGCATGTGGCACCGCTGTCAAGTCAGTACACCCTATCTTAAGTGTGTGTGTTTGTTTTTGTGTCAATCTATCCGCATGCTCAAGAGTTCTCGAACCTTTATGCCTTTTCACACTAGAGGCTCTGCTCGGCATTCGTCAAGAGATGAAAAATCTTTGTCCACCGCAAGGCTGAAGTAGGGGCTTCCCCAAAGCAACACGGCTCCCAGCAGCCAGCGCATGTCGCAAAAAAAAACGCTGATGAAGGACAACTTCATAACGTCTTGCTATGTTCGCATTGGGGTGTGCATCCAGCTCAAGGTTGCGCTGACTATCAGTCACTCACCAACGCTGAATATGTTTTTTAGTGTGATCATGAAAGGTGCAAGTCAGCACATTTGGCTTGAGCCAAAGAACAGAGCTGCAGCTTCCGCGGTAAAGGCACAATGTAGAACCTGCATGAACAAACGTGTGAGCTTTTGGGCTATCCAGCAGCAAACATCGTTATATATATATAATTGTATGATATTGTGTGTCTTCAACTGCAGCTGTGGTCGTTCTTTGTTCATCAGCTCCGTTTGTTGCCTCCTACATGGGCTAAAACAATGATCTCAGTCCAGCGACCGAAGGATACAAAGCAAGCCAAGTGTTTGCAGCTCCTTGAGGGTTCCGAGTTCAGGCCCCCAAGGGCTCCACTTATGGCCTCTTAGCCATCTACAGTATGCCCTTGGGTCAGAAGGAGTCGTGAAGCCCAATAGGTTCCGTAGCAGATTCGTTCGTTCTCTCGGGCCTTGCTCATCCTTCACTAGGGTGAAGGAGTTGCAGGGCAAAATTCCGCCATCCTGGCACAAGAATCACAGGAGATCGAACGCATCAAACACAAATATTCGGACAGCCGAGCAGCCCTGCGTGCTCGGCAGAGCAGCCGCAAGTTTTCCAAATCCCTGGCAAGAACCGTCACAACTCACAAACTGGGTTGAATTGAAGGCAGCAACGTCATCCCAACCAAACAAGGAAACATAGAAACATTTGCGGACGCCGCGAGCAAGCGAGGGAGGGAGGGAAGAGAGGGAGGAAGGGAGGGAGGGAAGGAGGGAGGGAAGGGAGGGAAGGAAGGAGGGAGGGAAGGGAGGGAGGGAAGGGAGGGAGGGAGGGAGGAAGGGAAGGAAGGAAGGAAGGAAGGAAAGAACAGAGACAGAGACAGAGACAGAGACAGAGAGAGAGAGAGAGAGCGAGAGCGAGAGCGAGAGCGAGAGCGAGAGCGAGAGCGCGTGCTCGCGCGTGAGAACAGTACATCTCCAGAAGGCAGGCCTGACTTTTGTTGACATTTTGAGGCCACTCAACATCTGTGGAATGGAACAAGTATATAATTGGAGTTGAACCATCAATGTACCAGAACCTTTGCTTGAAGCTTCACTCAGAACCATCAAAGCGAGGTCTCTGCAACAAATAGTGCGAGGAAAATGGCTCGGAACTTGCAGCCCAGCCTTCACAATGGCATTCAAAGGGCTGTCCATAAGTCTGCCAGTTCTGTGAAACACGGAGAAGGTTCACAAAACTGGGATCGCAAGGCTATGCAAAATCAAACGCTGCAACGCTCGCTTTCCATTGCGTTTCTGCTGGTAGGTCTTCAGGGAAAAGACACTTGAAACAGGGCGACAGCAAACTACTGACAGTCCTGAATGATGGTCTGCACAGCGGAAATAGTACCGAAAATCATCAGAATCACTGCGAGGGCGCATTCTAGGCCTCCAAGGCACTACAAATTGTATTCGGGACGTCCTTGCCGGACGCTTTATTGGGGACCGCTGCGAAGCATTATGTATGCAAGAGTTGCGTGACTCAGGTGACTGCACCTTGCTAAAATGGCTACTGACTGCTTTGTTTGCAGCGAGGACGTGTGCCTATTGCAACCCACTCCAAATGCCACATGATGGGGCGACCTGCCGCAGGCAAGCACTGGTTGAGAGACTGGTTTGGTAAAACGCAAACCCTTGAGAGACCGGCAAAAAGGCAACCAAGCAACCTTTTTTTGCCGCTGTATTCCGGGTAGTCCCAGCACATCCTCGTACTGTACTCAATACAACACTGTGTTGGCGTCATATCAAAGGAACGCAGCGCTGCAATTCTCGTGGCTTTTCAAGCGTTGCACTATTGACGTGAAAGGCCTGAGTTGCAGGCCTCATGTAAAGAACCAGTGGAATCAACCAACATGAGATCCTCAGCATTGTCCGCTTGAGTGTGTATGTTACCTAGTTTGATCCAAAGGCATTCAGCAAACTGATGCTGTACCTGTCGCTGAAAAAAAATCGAGGAAAGGACGGTGTAAAACTTGCCCCGAGCAAGTCCACGGCAGCTCCGAAGAAGGGCACAACATTGGCCAAGAACCATGCCACGCACAGCATTAGGCCAATCACCGAACTGCAAGACAGTAGGGTGCCGGATTGCAGAATGACAGGAGTTCCTTTCTTTTAAGCCCGCTTCGGCGCCTACTTGTATAACTAAGTTCGCTACTACACATGGACGCAGGATAGCTAATGATTTGGTTTCTTGATTTTTAGGGAAACTGCAGGCAGGGCACACCCAACCACACCTCGGTTCGGAAGTAGGCTGAATCTTGCTCGTGACAATCTTCCTAACAACGCTCTGCCCAAAACGCTATGCAAATGATGCAACGCTCTGCCCAAAACCATTCATTCACTGAGGTGCCACGACCTTGGTCGATTGTCATTTGCATGTGCATATTTGGAGTCCATGACTCGGTGGATGGACTTGCAGAAGACTACTCCTCAAGGTCGGAAAACACAGTAGACCATCGGCATGGAGAAACCAGCACCAGTGCCTTTAATCAAGTAGGAGATGAGCATATGAGTGAGCATGCATCCTGGCGGAGGGGTTGTCGGCATTTCTATACAATTACTCTTCCTCTACAATCGACATCTTCCAAGAGATGCTCTCCAATATGGCCTGCTGCGACTTGAAATTCAATACCAAAAGGTAGGTTCTCATTCCTTGGGAGTCAATTTGAGGACCTCTCTCATGGCAAAGGCATGATGTCCAGTGCACATTGGAGCGCGATCGAGCGTCATCATCCCATTAACCTCAGGAGACGAATTCTTGTTTGACCAAGCGGGTGAAAAACGAGCGACAACAAACGTGTCTGTCAGCGCCCACCTTGTTCCCCATGTAGAGGTAGCCCCCAATACCAGCCACTGAAAACATTACCAGCTGGAATGGTGCAGAATACCCGGCCTTGAAGTCAGGAAATGAAAAAAGATGTACCGTATGATCTGCAATTGCCAATCTACAAATATCGTGTGCAAACGACAGACACACAACTTGCCGATGGCAATAATATGGCGCCAATTTATCCCGATTTTGGGAAAGGCTTCCGAAAAAACGCGACGGTTGAAAACCTGTCAGGAGCATATCGCTCCCAAATAGATCAAGCGGGTCAGTGTAAGGGCTCGGCATATGCCTTGGGCATGTCACTCGGCTCCTTCATCTCGGCGATGATTTCCTTGCGCTTGTCTTTCAATGCCGTGTTAAGGTCTGTATCGTCGTGCGGTGACAGGAATAGAATGAGCAAAAGCAAAAGGATCTGCGGACTCCGAAACAAGCTTTCGGATTCATAGTAGGTGTGCCGCTAGCAAAAAAGTCAAAAAGAAAAACATGAGGAAGCAAAGCATAATGACATAGGGGCAATATCACGACGCCTCTTTTCTTTATTGTTATGCACATATGTATGTATGTATGTATGTATGTATGTATTTTTTTCTTCTGGAGTTGTGGCGTCGTTGGCCGTTGTGGCCGGTTCGTGACACTTGTGGTGCCCTCTCAGTCTGCTTGACGGCTCAAAAGAAATCCACTTCCACCTCCGGATCGGCATCGTTCCCTGTCTCTTCCTCCGGTTGCTCCATAGGGCTGGGTGTCATGGCCGGTGGAGCAGTGTTGTGGTCACTGTTCTCTGTTGAGAACCGTAGCTTCTTTGGTGCCGGTGGTGACATCTCGACCGGAAGGCCTAGGGAGGGAGGTGGTGTGGCTTGCCTGCCGGTGGTTTGAGGGCGGTTGGGCCTCTGGCTTTGTGTGCTAAAAAGCTGAAGCAGAGTCGGTGATCTCTGTGTGTTGCCTTGGCATGCTTTGGTCAGTGCCTTGGTCAGGATCACTCTCTCCTCGCCGTCCAAGTGGCTGTGAGTACCGCAGTTCACCCAGCGGATGGCCTTGCCCTTTTGCCACAGGGAGTGGGAGGAGTGTCCTTCATGGTGTTGCTCGTACTTGGCATCAATGCAGGTGCTGTGGATGAAGGACTGGAAGCTTTCTTCGTTGGTCCTTTTGTGGATAGATAAGTTGCACTTCGTGCACTTAAGGTATCCAGTGGTCTCCTGGAATGCGTGTTCATCTTGAGCTTGTGGGTGTTGCTGTTGCACCTCGAGGAGCTTCTTGATGGCTGTGGTTCTGGTGACCTTTTGCCCGATTGGTTTGTCAGGCCGCAGGTCAGGTTCTGGTGCCTCGTGTGTCAGGAGCTCACAGTCTTGGCTGAGGTGTGTCTCTATGGCCTCGACTGTGAGAGCCTGATGGACCCGGGTGTGGCATGTTTGGCACTGGTGGCCACTCCTGTGTGGGACCCATTGGTGCTTGTTGGGCTGCCATGGAGCCTTGCATTGGTTGATGAGGCGCTTCTTGTATTGCTTTGTGGCATGGCCAGCCCGCCGGACTGGTTTGTCGTGAATGTAGTGTTGGGGATCTTTGTATAGATCTTCTCCAGTCGGGCGGCTGCTTGTTGGTAGATCTTGAGGTGATCCTGGTCAAGGGTCTGCTGCCAGTCCTCTGCCTGTCTGTCGTAGAGGGTGGATGCTCTTTCATAGGCGGCCAGTGCCGCATCTCGCTGTCGCCTGCGGAGGTGGGGTTCGTTGGCTGGAGTGTCAGGTGTCCTGTGGTTCTTGTGGATGTACAGAGGCGTGATTCTCTGGAAGATTTGTGCATCCAACGCTTGTGCCAAGTCCTCGAACCCTTTCCGCTTCCGTGGATTGGTCCATGCTTCCCACACCACGCCAAGCTGCACGACCACATTGGTGGGAGTGAGGGCGAACTGGGCCAGGGTGATCAGCCCTTGGAACAAGGCGCGGGCTTTGGTCTGGGGACTTGGTGCCATGCCCGTGATGGTGCCTTTCCTCAGGAGGGTTCCAAGGGAGAAGGTATGGATGCAGAGTCCAAACACCCAGGCTTGGGACCGCTGGTCATAAGAGGATGGGGTGGCGTAGAGGGCGACTGCCAGCCGTGACCCCACAAGGGTTCCTCCAGTGGATCCTGAAGTCGTTCGGTCCACTCAATGGCCAAGGGTTCATGACCTTTATGGTGGTGCCAGGAGCAGAGCCATACTATGTGCTTTGGGGTGGCTGGTACCTTGCAAAGTGGGCAAGGTTTGATTTTCTCTCCGTCACGGTAGTGGATGGCAGCTTGGTTCCAGGTCTTCATGTGCTGGAGCTGTTGTTTGGAGAGAACTTTTGCGGCCTTTTTCGCAATTCACCAGGCTTTGGCAATTCTTCCTGCTGGCAATTCGGCTGGTTCGTTGCTGTTGGGCTTCCCGATGCAGGGTTTGCTCAATGGTGGCCCAATCATCCTGGAGATTGATTTGGGCCTCGGTCATAAAAGCTGTCTCAGGTCAGCGCCATTGGTAAAGTGTCTCGGTGGTCGCCGTATCCTCCTAGAGATAGGCCAGAGTGGCTGCCATTGGGCCCTTGACATGGTACCATTGGTGTGTTTTGGTCCGGAGTTGATTCCGAATGGTGAGCCATGCCTGCTCCACGTGTTGGATGTGATCAGCTGGCCAGTTGTTGAGGAGGGTGTGCAGTGCCCGGATGTGGTGTAAGATCACCTGGTCACCAGGATCGCCAAATTTGTGGCTGACCTGATCGTAGATGATGTCTAGGAGCCCTCCCTGGCGCAGCCCAAGGTGTGTGGCCAGACTTTGGCGCAGTGCCAAGCGGTACCTGGGCGCTAAGCCCTGGCCTTCAAAGCCCCAGAAGGCAACTGGTTGTACCCCTCCCTTGTGTAGCCGCAGCCGTGTACGTAAGTTGGGCACCTTCAGGCTTCTGAGCCGGAGTTTCCTTTGCTTGTTTTTTCCGGAACCTCTGTTGAAGGGTTGTGATGCGCCGTCTACGGCTGGCCGCATGGTCAATTCCTAAGTCTCTCATCACTGATTGGATGGGTGGGTCTTGTGGTCCGAGAAGTTTGCTGAGTTCACTGTGGATCCGTTTGTCGGTGACGATGAAAGCTGTCTTGTGGCCGTTGACCAGTAACCCCGCTTGGGTCAGTTGATCCCGGAGTTGGTGCCATGCTTGGAGTGCTCTTTGTGCCAGGTGTTGGGCATTGGTATGGCTGCCGTCAAACCCAATATCATCGACCCATCCGTTGAGGTGCAGGTCGGGAAAGGCTTGCTGGAAGGAGTGCAGGATGGGTTGGAGGTATGTCTTGGCAAGCAAGGGTGCTTGAGGGCATCCGGCTGCAACTCCAGTGGTTACATGGAACCATGGGCTAAGTTCTCCTTCGGCCAAGATGGCTTTGTGCCCTGTGTAGACTTGCATGGCGAACTCTAAGGCCAAGGGTGGGTAGTTGAGCTCATTGTGCTGTTTGTTGCAGTTTTTTGAAGGTCCAGGGTGTCGTAGAACGTGCTCATGTCGAGCAGCACAGTGACCCCGTGCCGTTCGAGGGGTTTGGTAGTCTCCTGTCGCAGGAGACGTTCGAGGGCCACATGGAGTGCAGTGGCTCCTGGTCTGGCTCTGTCATAGTCCATGGATGGGGGTAGGGTGCGCTGCCACTCATCCAGGATTGGTTTCCTCAGGCGACACCACACCCGGTAGAGGACACTGGTTAGGGTGATGGGCCTTTCCACTTTCTCGTTTTTTGCCAGCATCACCACCAAGCTCATGGTGAGTTGGGTTGGGAGCTCTGCTTTGGCCTCCATGGTTTGTAGAATGCTCAGGAGTGGTTGGATGGCTTGTTTCGGTGCAGTTCTGAGCATCTGGGTAGCGATGGCGTCAGGTCCACAGGCTTTGTCCGGGAGGTGCTTTAAGGTCTTCCCTAGCTGTTCAAAGGTGAGTGCCGGGAGCTCCGAGGCGTGGCGTTTGGCTTGGTCCTGAAGTGGTAGGCGGGTCATGGGCTGGTTGTCGCTGGTTGGCTTCCAGAGTTTGTGCCAGTCGTTCATTCTGTGCCGCATGCGATCTGCCATCGGGATGGTTCTGTAAGGTCTCTGCCACGACATTTCACTGGCTTTCAAGGACCTAAAGAGCCCTTTGAGCCCTTTTGCCTCACCTTGTTTGATCCAGTCGGCGTATTGGAGGCTGGTCTCATCCCTGCTTTGTTGTTGCGCTGCTTCAAGTTGGTGTTGCACTGTCTGTTGCAGGAGTTCAAAGGTGCGTTCGTCCCGATACTGTACCCAATGGTTATGGGTGTCGAGAAATCCAGGTCTGATCCCCCAACCAGTGATGTTGGACTCGCTGGAGTGCTTTGTTGAGGCCATGGATGGCTCCTGGTGCTTTTGCCGGCTGGTTTTGGATCAAGTTGAGCCTTGCCTGGATCTGCTCCCAGAAAGCTGCCTTGCCTTTTTTTCCAGATGCCGCCGGCTTTGGCTGCTACCAGGGAAAGGTGTTGGGTGGTCATGTTGGAGGCACGTCCCTGTGCTGCCCATGGGTGCTGCTGCAGCAGGTATTGTTCGGTGATGGATACCCAATCTGCAAGACTTTGTGCTCCGGTGTTTGGGCTGCTCTCGTACAGCTGAAGCTGTTCGACCTGGGAAACATACGTGCTCCAGGCTCGGAACCCGATGTCGGGTACATTGGGTAGTGGAAGGAAACTCCGGAGTTGGTGGTACAACCGGAAGTCATCTTCGAGTTCCAGGGCGTATGTGAGGAGGCAGTGTGGCCGCCAAGGTACTGCCCATTCTGTGGTCATGGAGGTGCAGGCTGCCAGTGTTTGTTGGATAATGGCATAGTCAACCGTATTGCCATTGAGCAAGGTAGCGTCTGGTGCCAGGATCTGCCAGTGGAATTTGGAACTGAGGACTGTCCCTTGGAATTGCTCTGGGTGGTTGTTCCAGTCTCCAACCAGGATGAACTGCCGTGTTGATGCATCCAGGAGTGCCAGGATGCGGCCCAGGATTTGTGCATTTGTCGTGCCCTGGATCGACTCATTGGTTTTGAGGTATATGGCAACGACCAGGATGGAACGAGCTTTGGCTTCCCAAAGGAAGGCTTGGTAGCCGCATCCGTCAACCTCAAAGGCTTCCAGTTGGGTCAGCCCATGGGCCGTGTCGTGAATGACCAGGATGCCCCCGTGTGTGCCATCATTGGTGGTGTTGCTGTGTGCTGGGTACCCGAATGCATGTCTGCCTCGGACCTCGAAGTACTGGCACATCGACTGATGTTTCTGCCGATCCAGGTGGGTCTCCACCGTGATGTAGATTTCATTGTCTCTGGACCAGTACCAGTCGAGAGTGCTTTTCCCAAAAGCAGTGATGTTTGCTACATGCAGGCGCATGTTCTCTTGTGTGCGCCGTGCCTTCTTGGGCGGTGTGCCATGAAGTGGTGGATCGTAGTCAGGGGTTTCGGGCGGTGGCAAAACCCGTGCGATCTGTCTTGGTGTGACCAGTGCTGTGGTCTGTATTCCCCAAACTTGGACTATTTGGCCGGCAATTTGTGGTGTCAAAAATGGAAGCACCTTGGGAGTGGCTCCATCATCTGCAATCCACATGAGGTCCTTGTACACGAGGATGGCATAGTAGTGTCCTGTCTCATGGGTGGGTCCTCTGTGGCAGATGTACGCCATTGGACTGTACTCTGCACTGGCTCTTGAGAACCCATCAAGGGAGCGTGGGACGGTGTATGGTCCATGTGGGTTGAGGGCTCGTTTGTGTTTTGTCACCGTGCCGTCGATGGTGACAGCGCGGTTGATGTGGCTAATGTGAACCAGTTTGTCGTCCCCGAGGTACTGTCCATAGCCTTGGTTGGCCCAGCAATTCATGAGTTCTTGCCAGGTGATTTCATCGAGGAACTCATCGGGGTAGTCCACAATGAGCGGGACTTGGATGTGCTCTGTGATGTAGCCACCCTCCTTGATCTCTGTGTGTCGATATTGTAGAACGCGGGTTTGGGAGTGGACCCACAAGGAATGCACAAAATGTGCAGCGTCTCCTTCCATGTTCAGGTTGTGTTTCTCCCACAGCTGGTGTAGGCCTGGTAGTTGCTGGATGTCTACTGGTTCGGAAAGCTCCAAGGAGGTTTGGACGGCATCCTTGATAACTCCCCATGGATCACGGTTGAATTCTGCCAGATAGGCACACATCCAGCAGAAGGCACGCCATGGTGCATTGGCGTAGCACCTGGCACTGGGATTTCCGACCACCATGCTCAAATTCTGGAGCAGGAGGTCCGTGGTCGAGGCGTAGTAGTGGCTGCTCATGAAGGATGCCCTTTCTCCTGTGTCAGCGGAAGTGGCCGGAGTGTTTGAGGCACCTCCAGTGAGCGTCAGGCAAGGCCCATGTGGCGCCGCCGGTGCAGGCAGTGAGGATGAAGTCAAAATTGGACTCTCGTGGGGAGGGTCCTGTGAAAATGAGTTGAGTTGCTCCGCCCCTGCAACTATGATCCCTTGAGTTGAGCTATGGTGTGGTAGCTCCGAAGTTTTGCTGCATGTGTTTTCCCCAACACTTGTAGCACTTGAAATGGTAAGAGCTGTTGAGCCTGAAGCAGCACGGCAATCCCATGAGGTGTGTCGTGAGCTCTGGTCATCCGAAAACCCGGTACCCAATTGTGAAATCTCCCCTTCACAAGTGTTCCGGTGTATCCCTGTGTCGGCTTTGGTGAGGTGGGTCCACCAATTGTGAGGTGGTGGTTCCATTGCCTCGTCAACAAAATTGTCTTGTTCAACAAGATGTCCCAAGCTGTGCTCTTCCGTCCCATCGCATGACCATGTGTCATCGTCTGGCAGCGGAAAAGTCCATCCCATGGGTTGATCCGCCCTGTCCCTGTTACCCACAGTGTCCAGGCGGCGGTGTGGCTGCAACGTCAGTTTTCCTCCTCTTGGTCGGGTCATCCGGGTCCTGATTGGGCCGCTTGAGGAGCCCGTGGAGCTGATTTTTCTGCTCCTCTGTGAGGGAGATTCCCAAACTGTGTACAAAGGACTCTACAGCCATTGGAATTTGCTCGGGCTCTCCATTGCCGTCGGGTAATTCGGCCGGCGCTGGTGTTTTGTTGATGGCGGTCATGTAGTCCTGGGAGAGCTTGTGAAGTGCTTTCTGCCCTTCAGCCAATTTGCCCTGGAGCTCTTGTATGTCAGCAAGGAGGGAGGCGTATTGGGCCTTGACTCCATCTATTTTCTCCTGCAGCTGGTTCTTCCGTATGGACATGGCCTTGAGGTCTGTCACTTGGCTTTTGAGCTTGGTGGCAATGTCCCTCTCAGAGCATGGCTCCGGTGCCGTGAGTTTGGTCACGATTTGTTGGACCTGTGGCGGCAAAGCATCCATATGTGTCTTCAAAAGATCAGTGAGCTCGGGTTCCTCTGGTTTTGTGGGACCGATGCCTAAAGCTTGGAGCTTGATCTGTGTGTCCTCCGGTAAACTGGCCCAACTGCTATTGAGGAGTTCTGTCGCTTCTTGTTGCACCTTGGTCCTTTTCAATGGCCTGAATTTCGTGAGGCCTGGCGGGGTGTCCAACTGCTGCTGGGATGTGTGCTTGTTGGCTGGTCGTCCATAGCCTTTGCCTTTCCCAGTTCGAGGTGTCGTGTCAGGCCACCAGGTACCGCATCTTCTACATTTGGTTCCAGCTCTGACCTTGTCAGTCCAGATCCAGTTGTAGCAGTCTGGTTTCGAGCAGGTCATGTACGCACGTCCCCATTGTGGCGTCATACTCCTGGATCAGGTGGAGGTATGTGGCGTCCAGGTATTCAACCAAGAGGGCAACCTGGGTGGCTCCGGTCACGAAAAGGCCTGTGGTAGTCACAAGGTTGAAGGCCAGTCACCTGGTGGGGCACCAAGACAAGGCCAAGCGAGCACTGCCGGGTGCCAAAGAGGTCCTCAGGAGCGTTCTTGAGGAGGTCGTGAGATCACGAGCAAAGAACGGTGGTACTTCACGAAATCGAGGGGCCGTGCTTGTTGACACTCTCCTTGCAACTGAAGCGCTAGGGGCTTCCGCACCTGCTGGACTTTCTTAGCTGCCAGCTTGATGTGGAAATGGCTTGAGCCATGTATGTATGTATGTATGTATGTATGTGCCCGTGACCTACGCCACTTCTGAAAGCTGGCTTGCGTCGCTGACTCAGTATGCTTTTCAGCTGCCACCAAGGCTCCACAAGCATAAACTGGGACGTCATTCCAAAAGTGAAAGTTGAAAGGCCACTCAGGATCATGTTTGGCCTTGTCCACTGGCTGTACACCAAATTCTCTTGACACGAAATACGCCGACTCTCGACCTACATTACATCTTGATAGGACACAGCTCAGCCAAAAACGATTGAAAATATTCCTTAACCAAGGAAGCACGAGCAGTTCTACAAAGAAAAGACACTACTAACTACCAACTACAGTACAGGTTCCAGGAGATGCTCACTTGTGGTATATAAGTGCAAGTCGGACGCGGGATGCGCTGTGATTTCTGCTGTCGCCACATGATGCCTTCTGATTTGAGAGGTCCCCGCTACTATTGTCAGCCGACCTCCACCTCACCTGGAACCACGCGCGATGCTCGAACCTGTATGCAAGAACGCTGTTATGTGCTATACAATTATACTCACTAACGGTATCATCTCATCCCGAAGTGTTTTTTGGATCATACTGAGGGTGACCATCTTGACTGATGTTACCTCTATATACTTCTGCACGTATATGCTTCCGCTCATGTTGCGTCAAAGGCAAGCTTGGAAGCGCAGCTGGCTGCCACATGAATTCCTGAAAAACGAAATCAAAAATCCAAGTTTCGGGTAACATGAAAAAGGTACAATTTTTTGGGATATGAAAAAACACAAAAAAAGGAACGAACCATGAACAGCAAAATGCGACTTCGTATTTTGTTTCATTCTTTGTGTATGCTTTCAGGTATCAGTTCATAGTTTGATTTATGTTTTTGTTCGTATTCTTCCGATCTTTTTTTTCGCACTTTTGACGGTTTTTTGACGAAATACCTAAACAATACGGAACAAATACATAAATTGCAAACGCTTATGATATTCGTATTTAGTTTTCATATTGTTGTTCTCCTCACACAAAACGAAACCAAATCAATACATAAAAACGAAACAAATACGATATCGCATGTTCCTGTTCATTTTGTTTCGTACTTGAAGGAGTCATTTTTTTGGCATGTTTGCATTATACTGTTTTCGTCGTTTCTTGAAAAAAATGAAGAAAGCGGCAGTGCACCTCATTCCTATAGGGTTCCTGTCAACGCCAACTGCCCATTCCCTGCCAGCATCCCTAGAGACATCCTGGCTCCTCAGTGCTCATTCCGAACCTCAACTTCTATCTACCTTCATAACCTGCAACTTCTATCTACCATCTGTTCACGTCTATTTTACGTCTATCTGTTTGAAAGATTGAAACCTTCTATAATACTTCTGTATATATATATATTAATTTCTTAAAATGTGTGTGTGCGTATGTATAAACCCTCAGAAAACTCTGCTTTAAAACTATGTCAGACCACATCGGAACCCCCCCCGTATTCTACAAACTTGAGGCCAGAGGGGGTGAGCGAAAGCTAGCCGGGCGGGGAGGCATGCGCATGCTAGGGTGTGGCTGACCACGAAGCGAATGCAGCAGCAGCAGCAAATCACCAAGCAGCCGCAGCAAACCACCAAGCATCTGCAGTCCACCACCAAGCAGCTGCAGCAAACCACAAGGAGCAGCAGCAGCAGCAGCAACAGCAATTCTTTTTTTTTTCACCCGCTCACCGCGCGGATGCCGAACAAAGCATCCAAATAAAGCATCCAAACAAGGCCAAAATTTGTACGAAAAAGGAGTTAAAATTACTGTAAGACCTTTTTGTGCAGGCAGCATTTCTTGCATCATAGCCTTACCCCGCATACACAAATAGGTCCGATGTGGAGTCAGGCGGCGTCAGTTGGCTCTTGTGCAGCCGGACCGTCGACGCTCAAAGGGCGACAGAACTGCTTTAGAGCGCCTGTGGAGTCCAAGTGTTCCCACCCCAGCAGCAGGAGCAAATCCAGCTGCAGCAGCAGCAGCTGCGGCAGCGTCAGGAGTGCTAGCCGGAGGCAGCTGCGGCAGCGTCAGCAGAGCTATCCGGAGGGAATGAACCAGGGGGGAGGCGCAGCCAAGGCGGCAGCAGACCACCCAGCAGCAAAAGGAGCAAGTCCACCAAACAGCAGCACCAGCAGCAACCCCAGCAGCAGCTGCAGCAGCAGCAGCTGCGGCATCAGCAGCAAACTCAACAGCAGCAGCGGCCGCAGCAGCAGCAGGAGACGCAGCCAAGGCAGACCACCCAGAAGCAGCAGGAGCGAAATTGAACAGCAGTAATATAAGAAATTGGTACGAAAAAGGACTTATATAAAATTAATACCTTTTTTGGGTGCAATGTGCAGGCGGCATTTCTTGCATCATAGCCTTACCCCGCGTACGCGACTAGTTGCGATGTGGAGTCACGCGGCGTCAGTTGGCTCTTGTGCAGCCGGACCGTCGACGCTCAAAGGTCGACAAAACTGCTTCAGAGCGCATGTGAAGTCCAAGTGTTCCCACCCCAGCAGCAGAAGCAGCAGCAGCAGCAGACCACCCAGCAGCAGCAGCAGCAGCAGCAGCAGCAGCAGACCCAGCAGCAGCAGCAGCAGCAGCAGACCCAGCAGCAGCAGCAGCAGCAGCAGCAGCAGCAGCAGACCCAGCAGCAGCAGCAGCAGCAGCAGCAGCAGCAGCAGACCCAGCAGCAGCAGCAGCAGCAGCAGACCCAGCAGCAGCAGCAGCAGCAGACCCAGCAGCAGCAGCAGCAGCAGCTACAGCAGCAGCAGCAGCTAATTTGTTTCCACCCGCTCACCGCGCGCAGGGGGGAGTTGAACCTCCAGAGGCGGGGGGGTCCATAAGATTGATTTAATCAATTATTTGAGGTTTCTGAGGCGCGTCCACCCCGTCATTTAACTTGCTAAAGCAAGAGCAACTTCAGCTAGCTAAGGCTAGCTTTCGTGACTTCTGCTTCGAGGCCGCTTTTGCTGCTTCGGGCAACATCTGGAGTGCAAGTCACGAGCTGGGGGAAGTACGGATTCACTTCAGCAACCAAGTTTCTGGGACGTCTGTAAACAGCTGAAGCTCAAATTCTCAGCACTCAGCTTCGTACGACAGTTCACTAAACATCTCCACCTCGCTCCCTGGAACTTTAATCTCCTGTGTGCCGTTAATGACATAGTATCCCAGGGGGATCCTCAGCAAATCGACCGGAGACAAAAGACGGCAAACCATGAAAAGAAATCAAGAACATGTCCTGACTACTGTGGTGCTGACAGTGCTGGCCTTGGAACCAGGCAGAACAGTTCCCATCAGAGTGGCCACATTGATCCAAACCAAGGATTGCCAGGAGCCCATATGCCGGGCAGTTGCAGCAAAAGGAAACAACCTGCACAGCCATTGTTTGGCGGGGCAGTCATGGCACAGCCATCAGCTGCCGACAAACTCTGCCAGGTGGAAAGCCGAGACACACCAATGCCGCATAGATAACCCAGTTCGGCAAACAAATGTGGCTGTGATAGAAAAGCATGCCTCGTGGTCGTAAAGAACAGGGAAAAATGAATCACTGTCACTGACCAAAAAAGAGTGCAGCTGTGCAGCCAAATCCCTTTCCAGCGCTGAGCAAATAAAGGACCATCATCCCCACCATGAATGACTTTTGGCAACAGCCCGCCAGTATAATCATCCTTGCCGATAAGAGGAAAGAACAACTGTGATTCTACTCAGACAAAACACATGCCTACAGGTCCGGGACACAGGGTTCAGGGGCGCGGCCAAAGACTGTGGCCAGCATCTTTTTTCCCTGAGAGATCAATAATGGTTCTTGATTCCCTGGTCACATGTGCAACAACAATATATGTCGGGAGAAAATCCGAGGACAATGTCAAATTTGAAGCGCTGCGCCACTGTTGAATTCATAGCACCGCATGCGAAAACATACCCAGACAAGACGGTGGAGAAAGGGAGCGACGTGGCCAAGCAGCAAACGTGGCTGGACAAGGCGGTGGTAAAAGGGCCAACGACGCGAAGCAGGACAGACAGACACGGACAAGACTTGGACAAGGCCTGGACAAGGCGGCACGGCCAAGACGACTCAGACAAAGCCTGAACGGAGACAATGCAGCCCGCAGCAGCGCAGCGGACAAGGTCGTCTAGACAAGCTCCAAACAAGGCGGAAAAGAAAGCCCGCGCCGCGGCCACAGCCATCATGGCCAGCCGTTTCTTTCTCAGAGTGTGCCCCGGGTGGTTGGAACTGTTCCAGTTCCAGATCCAGTTCCAGTTCCAGATCCAGCGGTCACTGGGGAGGGGGGTCCAGTTCCAGATCCAGTTCCAGTTCCAGATCCAGTGATCACAGTGGTCACCCATCTTTGGGGAGGAGGGGTTCCAGTTTCCAGTTCCAGATCCAGTTCCAGTGCTAGATCCGGATCCAGTTCCACTTCTCGAACTGCATTTCAATTGCTATCACATTTTTTGGGGGGGGAGGGGACTTCCAGTTCCAGTTCCTGATCTAGTTCCGGTCGGGGACACTATGTTCTTTCTTAAACTGTTTGGTGCACAAAAGGAGGACATAGGGTTCGCCAGCAGACACCAAGAGGACAAGAGGAGGTCACGGCGTTCGCAAGCGTGGCCAGAGGACAGAAGGAGGACAAGAGGAGGACACAAAGTTTGCAAGCATGGCTAGAGATAGAGGACAGGAGGAGGACACAGGCTTCGCGAGCGCGGCCATGGGATAGCAGGAGGAGACTAGGAGGACAAGTTGAAGTTCGCGAGGACAAGCGGAGGACGCAAGGAGGGCGCAGGGTTCGCGAGCGTGGACAGGGTTGGCAAGCGCAGTCAGAGGACAGCAGGAGGACAACTGGAGCATAAGAAGAGGACAACACCAGGACACAGGGTTCAGGCAGGGGCGCGGTCAGAGACTCTGGCCGGCGTCTCTTTTCCCTAACAGAGAACTCCAACAGTAAACTGTTTGGGCAATGATCAAATTCCAGCATGTCAACCTGCTTTGACCATCTCGGGTGGCTTTTGCCATCAGTCATGATCTGTGGTGATGGACGATGATTTGTCAAACTTCGAAGTGGAGCAGCCTATGCGCACAAAACTGTATGTCCTTAACCTTGGAACGGCCATGCAACACCAAGGACAGCTGGCAAGACAGGATCAAAATTTGATGAAAAGCTCCGCTAAATGATGAATCAAAGTCTCCCATGGCGCTGCCATGAAGGTGCTTTGGCAAAGGCTCCTCGGACAAAGGCCTAAGCAAAACAGTCATTAACGTGACAAGCAAGGTTATATATATATATATGTGTGTGTGTGTGTATGTGTATATATATATATAGATATGTGTGTGTGTGTTCAAATCTTGGATGACCTGCGAATGTAGGATACATGATACATGTAAATGTAAGTAGACCATGAGGACCATGAGATCTCAACCGGCTTGAGGGGCACGGCGCTTGTTGCAGACAATAAATTCAGTCTGTTCATGGAAGTTGTGGCAAGCAAGGCCTACGTGAATTCGGAACCACGACTCGGTTGTTCTCTCAGCGGTGTGTGTTACACACAATTTCTTTCTTCCAATCCCAAGAGGCCTGAGCTATGCTATGCTGGCAAGAGGCGGAGTAGGTATTCGTGCCAATGCAGGTGGGGCAGAACATCCTCTCGGTCTTATCTCTCACTTCTGCCATGTCATGACGGTTGACTAAAACAATAAAAAAACAGGTTGCCTGCAGGCTCGTGGAAGCTTTACCATTGAATGCCCTTGTTCAAGTCTATGTCCTAACATGTGCTATGCTACTTCTGATTGAAGGGCACCGGGAGATGGTCTTCTATAAGCGCCCGCATGCGAATTGTACATAAAATGTGCAGTTGCAACCATTGTAACTATTGCATGATTTGTTTCTTTGATAGTACGAAGCTGAAAAGGAGTACTTGGCTGATATGGTCTGATACGGACCTAGCTGAAAAGGATTGAATCTGCCCCAAGACCACAGCAACCGTTGCCCCCATCCACCACTGGCAAAAGGCTTGCCGCATGGCGTGAAATCACAACCTGTGAGGAAAAAATGCCTGGAGCACACCAAGTGCACAACAAAAAGCAGAGCAAACCACAACATCAGTGAAAATGCACACTCACACTCCAATATTGGTGAGGAAAAGTGCGACATCAAAAAGCAACCCAAAAAGCAAAATCCAATTTTTGGCAGCGACAATGACGAAAGCAAAAGGCATGAGCTGGACTCCAAATCCTGTTTCGCCGGAAAAAAGGACGTGGTTAAAATGTTCGATCTTCGGGATCTCAACAAGGCCAGCATACACATGCTGCTACATTAAACTAATAGCTTCCTGTGACTACTAGTAAGGCACCTGTTACTAGTAGCGATGCACTTGCTTACCAGCAGCTTATTGTTTCTAATAGCTTCTTGTTACTACTAGTAGGGCACCTG
>CAXAMN010015447.1:20749-37899 GCA_963970005.1 Durusdinium trenchii | reverse complement strand
TACTACTAGTAAGGCACCTGTTACTAGTAGCGATGCACTTGTTACTACTAAGCAACCTAATGCTGCTACATTTGCCCCAGGCCCAGTCCGGACTCGCCACATCACGATGGAAACGTGAACATTGGCGGCAAGCAAAACCACAAGCCTCTGCCGGCAATGTGATCATGTGTTCAGTGTGTCACTCCCTCTCAGTGAATCTACTGGCTGAGGTCAATCAACCACCGAACCCTAGACTGCGAGCTGCATTGTCACGGAAAGTCTTACCCCTTCAATCAGAGTGATTGAGAATTGAGTGCAATATAGAGTCCAAATGGAATTGACTTCCTAAGATTCTGGCGCTATAGCACCCGGGATGAGGCCAAATTGCGCAACAGCCTCACTGACCAGAATCCCTGGAAGCTTTTGGCTTTGTAACGATTATTTTTGTTTTTGTGCGAGGATGCTGTTTAATCGCTTGATCCCGAGCCCTGCACCACCGGCATCGCTAAAATTCCAGCGCCCACCACGTCAGCAACAATGATGCCAGCAGTGAGCTTCACCTTAAACACAAGCAGAGGTTTCACTCACTGACCACTATATAGTATATAGTATATACAGTGTCAGTGTTGACACGACGGTGCTGGATTTCTGATTTGTCCATTGCATTAAAATAGCTTCAATCAGCCAGGCCAAGTTACGCCATTGTGGCCAAAAAGCTCCTTCAAGTCACTGTCCTCTGATTCCACCCTTAGATAATCTCAACCTTCCAAGCTCTTTGGCACAAATCTTCCCACCAAAGTCCGTCTAGGAATCTAGCATGCCACTACAGTAAGGAGGGGCAAAGCCACAATCAAACCTTGAAAGGCAAAGCACCATGTACTTGTGTCCATGTCCGTGTCAGCTGATGAATCAGAGTCGAAGGAGGCCGCCATGGCTGATTGAAGCTAAAGCTGCAACGATAAACACTCAGTGCGGCAATCTTGCATGACAGTGTGCTCTCCGGCAGTGGCATATACAGTGATCCTTTGGGCCAAAGGTTGCTGCTGAATCCTGAAGAATGAACATTCTAGACTTGGCTCACATAAAAGGACACGAGCATCTTACAGATCGCGTGCGTGCACCTGAGTCACCTACATCTGCCTTTGCAGTCCCAACCTTGCAAACTCAAGCCAGTGCCCGGGGACGCATTCACATTTGGTGATGCAAAGCGCACCAAGGAAACTTGGTCAAACGTAGAACTCCATGAAGACCAAGAAAACATCCCCAGTCACTCTCGCAAAGGTGGCACCCTCTGAGCTCAAGCTTCCAAACGTGTCAGGCGCACGGCAGGTCGCGCCTGCTTCTTTTCCTCTGGGGGCACCTGAGCAAGCCAGCGAGCTGGTGGACCCAACGGGACAACCGGCCTGGAACGCAAACTAGAATTCGGCAGAGGTGAAGCAGCGTGATACATACAATACGGTCACAAATGATCTTATGGATACTGATACACGGGTCAGCTAAAGAAGATTAGATGAGTTGGAGACGAGAGCTGACATAACAACTTGCAACTGTTTACATTCAGCGAGGTGAGATGAGACAAAACGGTGCGATGCAAACCTATTATGCAAACATAACATATGCAAACTAGATTGGGGTTAGGTCAGACGCCACAAGATGCAATGACATAGAAATGTAACGAAGAAAACAAACAGATATACATATATATATATATCATATATATATATATGTATGTATAGTATATATACATACAGTAACCTTTCACCGCATGACAAGAGAGACACGGGAAGCTGGCGAGCTGATATGACGAATGGGATGGGAACAGAGTTGGCCGAGTGTAGTCAAAATGATTTCAATAAACCAACGAGTGGAAACCCTTCACCAAGCCTTGGCCGAGCTTGCGATGATTGGTTCCAAGGCGATGACTGTGCCTGGGAAGCTAATGCAGTGCATCATTCCCAGTTACAGTAAAAACCGGAGGATGCACAGAGGACAACTGACACGAGGTATGCTTTTAACGGACTTTTTCAACATGCACCTTGTCTTGACTGATGGGTTCCTGTCTCTCTTGGGCCTTCGGGCCCTAGTCAAGTGATGCTCTACATCCCATGTCTGCCGTGGCATTCTCTCATGGGCGACATGGTGACTTGCCATTTTGCCAAGGTTTGCAGGTCCTTGAGTCAGGACCCTTGGGGGGTTAGGAAGCTACTAGTAACAAGTGCCTTACTAGTAGTAACAGGTGCCTTACTAGTAGTAACAAGAAGCTACTAGGAACAAGTGCCTTACTACTAATAACAATAAGAATTTAATTAGAATTGTCCAATTGAAGACCAAACCAGGGCCTTAGGAAGGGCCAGGTCCAGCACTGACACAAACCAAGGCAGCTCTCAGCACTTGCTTCTCATCAGAGCCTGGGAAGGAGCATGGCACGTTTGAATCGAAGCACCACAAACTTCTGGAACACCGACCACGGCAGCTAGCACGAATAAACCAAACAAAGCACAGCCTGTCCTGGGGTTTTCAAAATCCAGCCAGGGCGAAGCTCATTGCAAACGACTTCCTGCCCCCAGAAGAGAACTCTCTACGTCGTAGCTGGACTCAAACTCATGTGGAAAAACTCTAGTCTCTTCCATAAGCTGCTTGATTATCTCAAAGCTCTCGCCCGGTCCTCCTTGTACTCCTCTGAGGGGATCATGGAGACAGCTTCATGAAGCTCCGGATTGAACTCTTCCCCAACCGACGCCATCTTCTCAATACCCAAGGACTTCCAAGACTGCAGCATTTTCTCAAAGAGCGCCTCAAATTTGGCCACCACGGCTTTCTGTCCATCAGTTTCGACCTTGAGATTCTGCTTCGCATACTCATATTCATCAGCAATCGGCAGGAGCTCTTGAACCAAAGGTATGGCAGCTTTGCCTCTGGCAACTGCTAGTTCAGACCTAGTCCGTTGTCTAAAGTTGTCGATCTCAAGCTTCAATCTTGAATGAGCTCCCTTTTTCTCTTCAATCACGTCATTGAGGTCCTTGATTTCCTCACTCAGCTTCTCTATGTTGGCTTTGGCCATTTCTGACAATTCTGCGGACTCCTATCCACGCAACTCAGGGGACGGGGACAAGTGCATGCAAGTGACTTGTTTGATCTTGATTGTCTTGAGCAACAAGTGACCGTCTTTCGTGTGACTTGTCTTCTGACGTTTGGCAGGCTGTTGTTTTCATCGTGGTTTTTGCCTCCTCCTCCGCAAATCTGCGTGTTTTGGCAAGCGGAGAAACGCTGCGCCAACCACTGCGTCGTCGGGAGCCCAGTGGCCGAAACCTGAAATCAAAAGTTTAAAAAAAAAGAATCTGTTCATCTAGTTTCACATGTTCGAGCAAACGGATATGCATGAATAGGTATAGGGTAGGTCGATTGCCAACGGATAACATTAATACATATATACATACAAACATACATATGCACACATAGATACATATATATATATACAATATGAATTATATACTATACACATACAGTGGCGTGCTAGATACGCAAATTGACCGACAAACCGACAAGCAAATAGATAGTTCTTCCTTTGCTGGACAAGGCTAGCAACTGCCCCAAAAATCCAGTCTGCAGTGTCAGCAGTGCTGCAACCAGTCCCACAAAAAGCAGCGGCCGACGGCTCATGGCTGAAGTCACGTGGAGAATTGCCAGGCCAAGACTCGCAAAATGCCACGGCACCAATGGTCTGACTCAAACATGCAAACTGAGCATGTAATGTTCATATCTGGGCAACTTCTATTAGTGCCCTTTTCCAGCCTTCAAAAAGAGAAGAACACTGGCCAAGCAAGACACAGCTTGGCGTTACCTGTTGCACAGTTTTGCTGCACTGCACAGGTGTGGCTTCGCGTTTTTGTACACACATTGCCTGCCGGTTGCCTTGCGGTTGCCTTGCGGTTGCCTTGCGGTGTCTAACTTGACCCTGCACCGATGACAGGAATTCTTGTCATAGTCGCTGCCATCAATGACAGGCGAAATTCTTCGGGTAATGACATTCTGTGTGCGATGTGGCCTGCACCTTTGACAATATCGTTCAACGTCGCACAAATGTGGAATCCTGTCATTTTCACCAGCAGCACACTGGATACAATCAGTCAGCAGCTCAGAGGTCACACCCGGAAAAAAGAAAGAAAGGATCCCTGCTAGGCTTTTGTTTGCATCCAGAAAAGGGACATGACATCCCCTCAACTCAGGATTCCACTTTCGAACTCGGGCCCATCCAGCCTGCAGCAAGCTTCATACCAAACAATCTCGACGGGCACATAGCATGCTGTATTGACTTTGTGCGTCCAACATGTTTCAACACAATCTGCCCTTGCCTTTGCACGCTGGTTGAGCTGCTCGAGGTGTAAGTGTAAATGTCAGGCCTTTTCTGCGGGAGTTCTGTCTCTTTGCCACACCTCCACCGCCTCCACCCCAGCAAAACCAAAATGTTGACAATCAAAGCCTTGAACAAACTACAGGGCAAAAGAACAGTATGTCAAAACGCAGTGGGGGGGCCGGCGGTAGAAGAAAAGCGGCCTGGCGGAACATGTGCAATGGCAAAACCCTGGATGTGAAAACAGTGCCTCAGAATTGGGCCACAATTGTTCCACTGTAAAATGTCCTCGGGAGCGAGGTCTGTAATAGTCTGTAAGGCTTTGGTGAAGGAATGCCCCAAAAGTTTGTTGTTGGAGTGTTTCGGCACCCTTAGGTTTTGACCATCCCAATTGTGAAGGCGGACGCGAATGTCCTAACAATTGGGTGGTTGCATAAGCTGCCGGAAATGGTCCCAGTGACTCTGGCATCTTCTTCACAGCTAACACGCGTACGTTGGAGATGTTGCCTGACCTGAACTGAATACAATGTCAAATGATACTCACCATGAACACCAATGCTGGGCAAACGGACTGCATCCAATCCCGAAGCTTGGATCCTCGAACTGGTCCCTGTTCCTGAGCACAAATTGTCGCCACCCACTGTCCAGTCCAAATACTGAATACTGGCTTCTTTGTGGTGGCACAAACAACCTTCTACTTCACAACTCCTCGGCATACCTGACTATAATGAGCTGTAAAAATATCTTGCAAACCCTTGTCCTAGCAAAACAGGCCGCCACCAGCGTACACAAAAAGAACATATGCTTGCAACCACCACCACCACCACCACCACCACCACCCGTCCACTTTTTGTTATCCAGTGCGCAGCCCCCTGTTCAAGTGCCGGGTCTGCAGGCACCTAATCAAAATAGACGTGGAGAAAAAATGAAAAAATATATATATATATGTATGTATGTATGCATGTATGTATGTATGTATGCATGAGTATATGTATATGTATATGTATATACACACAAGGGCTGTCAGAAACTAGGGCCCAGACTTGACCATGGTCATCAATAAAGAACCAAGGCAGATCATGCAACATCCTTTCAGAATTTCAAAATGCCGCCGCCTCGTGAACACCAATGCAATAATTGTTTGTCGGCAAAACATTCACTGTTCCCCGCCTGCTCCCCTTACCGCTGTCCGAGAACACGACCCATCACCTGGAACCTGGTCCACGTCCACGCAGCAACCAAATATGGGCCAAAACTGGAATATATTACTGGGATGCGGCCCAATCGCGTGGTGCTTGCAGAGCCAAAAATACAGCAACAAAATAGTCACGAATCATGAAAACGCAGTGTTTGCGCGCCCTGGGTACCAACAACAACAACAACAACAACTTCTTCTTCTTCTCACGCGTCCAAGAAGGTTGCGCAGCCGTTCGCGGGCACTCATGGCCGGCGGACTCCTTTGAGTTCATTTCTCGGATTCATGCCTGAACGGCCTAAGGCCAAAAGTTCATTCGGCATATTTCGTCCTGAACAGGCCAATGGCCAAGCACATTCGTACATAGGCTCCAGTTCCAATCTGTTCAACAAAAATCAGCATCAGGCTGAAACAGAATCGACAACAAGAGTGTACAGGCACTTCAAGGGCTTCACTTAACCCAAAAGGTGCATTCAGGCGCGGCCTCTCTCATTGAGTCAGCTCAGCGCTCAGCAGCGGCGGCGCAAGTGGCTCTCAGCTGCAGGGACGGGAGGACCAGCAGCTGAAGTGGCAGCAGGTTCGACTTTGGATCTGAGTGTGGCTGCTGATCCTGGCGATGCAGAAGCGTGGTCTTGTACCACACTCTGCTTGCACAGGAAATTGGAGGACCCGATGCCTGATTGGCCCAATGAAAGGATCAAGTCCTTTGCTGGGATCTATCATAAGATAGGCAGGGTCAACCCACGCTGCACTGGATACATCTGGTGGTCAAACCAGTCTTCAGTGCACTTCCTGTCAGGGCGAGTGCATGATGAGAGTGTGCTCATGGACAGTGAAGTAAAGTGGAAAGACCTTCCTTGAGGTCATTGCCATGTTCAGAGGTACATCCATTTTCTATCCTTGGGATTCATGGTATCCACAACCAGACCTGGCAATTTCCTCTTATTTTGTGTTTTCCCAGAACATGCCCATGTATTTGGAATCCACCCTTGTCGCCCAAGTTGCTGAGCATATTGAAGCTGATGCAACACATCAGGCTGATGAGGAAGAAGGTGTTCTAATGGAGATTGGGGTCCCTTCTGCTGGCCCTGCAATTGAAGGGGTGAGGGTGAAAGCAGCACCTCCTTTGCCTTCTCTTGCTAGCTTTGGTACGAAGAAAGGGTACATGGCAAAGATGATTGCCCTGTGTGTTGCTTTGGACCTTGGCTTGACTGAGAAGATCAATAGGATCAGGACTATCCTCAGCAAAAGCCGGGCATTTCAAATCCTCTTTGATTCCCACCTGAGGATGATGACTGACACTGGTCATGATGACAGGTTTGATTACAGCTGAGCATATTCATGTAGCATGTCATGTCATGTGAACTTTGGCATATACTTATGTGAAACATGTGAACCATGTTTTGCATGAAGACCTATGGTCATGTCCATGAGTGAACTTGTTCAATGAAAGTGTATCTGTTTTGTTCTTTAGAAGCAGATGCTCAGCATGAACCTGAATTCAAATCCAGGACTGTCATGTCATGAGTGTGGATTAATATGTTTTTCAATGGACCGCTCCAAAGAAGCATGTTAGGTTCTAGGGCTGCTATGAAGATGGATGACACAAAAACTTTTCAAAAAATGCAGCCACCCACTTGATAAGAGATTAGCTTCCTGCCTTTGTGCGCATGATAGAAAGCAACATGATCAATGTTGTTTTGAATATGAGAACATATATTTATTGTGAAAACAAATAGGCTACCATTAAATACTATAATTATGAACTCTAGCTCACATTAATAAGTTTATGTAAAAACATTGTATTGAATGCTGACCATAACCATCATTGTGCAATGTCCCAACGAAGTCTTTGTTGGCAAACAACACTCTATATGTTTGCTCATTGGGTGCGCGCACAATATTTTGAAACTCAATTTGACTGCATATGTTGCTAGCACAGCAGCTCTTGTAGCTGAAGCCTTGTGGGTGTGAACAAAAAGAATTAGAGCCTGAGCGCTTTCAGTTTCAAGTGTCCACTATGAGAGCTTGTATGGTATCTATCTAAGGCATGATGCTTTTATGTCAACTGTGCATGGCTGATATGCATTTCATGTTAAAATGTACAAGTCATTGATATATGTTCATGTTCATATTCATGAAGGAGTTGAACCACTTGTATAGTCAATATGCATGTGAGGGCTTCCATGAGATGCATGTACTGAGTGAGGTGGTACCATTCTCTATGAAGCCTTTGGCTGTCATCATGAGTTTATGTTGCATGCATATATAAGGCTTTTCAGCTTGCACTCTATTCATAGTTTGCTTAGTGTGTCAATGTACACAGTTAAGCCATGAGTCAAGAGACTGTGGTGGATGATACTTTAGTGGATGAGCAACCATCTTCATCTACACTACTACCCATTGCTGATCCAGAAGATGAAGTGGCTTTGCTGCCCCAGGACAATGAGAAGGGCAAGGACATAGTGAAGTGGATTGAGGTAGGTCTTGGTGCAGAGACCAAAAAGGTTCCTTTTGTGTACAACACAATTACTAGAAAGGTTTACTGTGGTGCTACCACAATGAAATTGAAGAGAGGTCAAAATGGCCAAGTATATGTCAATTGTTTGTCAGGATGCTTGTACAATGACAGACAGTGTGAAGACTCCTGTACATGTTTCTGCCATGCATTGTCTAGATGGTACAGGTCTGATTCCTGAGTGTAAAGCACATTGCGAAAAAAGACCATTGGCAGAGTCCCCAGCTGAAGAGCTTTCATGTTGCAAGTTCATATATTAGTTGCATGGTCTAAGTACAAAGCTAGAAGCTTTCATGTTACTTGGACATACAATGCTTCCATGGCATTAGTACTAAGGCAGCAAGCTCACTCATGTTTCATGTCATGTAAGATGGACATGAGTCCAATGTCAAGCTGAACAGCTTCATGTTCATGTACAGGTTCATGTCCATGTTCATGTACAGGTTCATGTACATGTTCATTCTCATTCATGCATGATTCTTGTACTAAGCTGAAAAGCACTGTGTCATTATTTCCTTTGCATGTGATTGCATCATTGTAGCTGTTTGCTTTTACTGTGACAAGACCTATTCATTTGTAGCACTTGATCTGCCATTTGATGGCTATGTGGACTGTGGAAGACATCAAGAAGGAGATTGCTGATATCAATGCTTTCCTGGGGCATAGGAAAGCTGGGGAGTCAATCACTGACCTTCAGACTTCCATGCAAAAAGGGATCCTGTCAAAGATCGACGCTGCGTCTTTGTCTCCTGCAGACAGCTTGTTACTGTACGAGCAAATTGATGAGAGCTCATCATTCAGTGTTACCATGAAGAACACCTTGAAAGAGCAGGTTGACCAGACTTTGACAAAGCCTGCACAAACACAAGGGCCCCAAGTGGCCTTGAAGCCACAAACAATTTCATTGCCTAAGTACCTCACCAAGGAGGAATGGAATACTGTCCTGACTGGCCAGAACTACCATGAGAAGATCAACACTTTGGTGGGAAGATTGGTTCAGCTGGGCCTCAAGACTTTGTCAGAGAAGTCGGTCAAGTCTGCGACAGCCTGTCTTTTCTGTTCTTTGTCTACTTTGCCTGGTGCCTTAGCAAAGTATCAGACGGCGCAGGATGTGAAGCTTGCCTTCATCAGCAAGGCTTGCACAGGGCCTGACATTCCCTTTGTGTTTGCATATCCTGAAGAGCCTCAGGCTCTGTCTCCTGTTGTGCTTCCAAAAGCATATTCAGGAGGAACCAGTCCATCTGGGTTTGTTCCAGCAGAGTATAGTAAGATGCTCCATATGGTGATCCTGAGGGATACAAACAAGGAGATCAGAAAGTCACAGACAAACACACCAGCACCTGCACCTACCCAGCCCCAATCCCAGCCACAGCCTGAGACCCTGCTTCACATGGCTGGTACTTTCACGCATGGACAAGGTCGACATTATGGTCAAGGGTCTCCTCCACATTGGCTGTTGCCAATGGTGACACTGGGGCCCCCCCACAGACTCCCAAGCAAACTCCTCTAGCTCTTAAGGATGTTCAGCCCTGAGCTCAGGTGTGGCCAGTCTTTTGAAGATCCAAACAAGCAGGAATCCCTTGAGCAATCCCAGGCAGAGACCACCTCTCGAGCTAAGCACCCCTTGCCACTCCAGGGTGACTCTCAGCACTCAGATGGCAGGAATGTTGAAGAGGCTGCCTTTGCTGCTTTGAAAAATAGGCAAGCAGCAGCCAAGGCATCAGCCAAGGCCTCAGCCAAGGCTGCATGCAAGCCAAAGGCAAAGGCCAAAGGCAAAGCAAAGGCCAAAGCAAAGCTTACTTCGCCTGATGCCACCAAAGCAGAAGACCCCAAGCAGTCAGAGGTCACTCCTGCACCCAAAGCCAAAGCCAAAGCTGGGGGCAGGCAAAGCAAAAGGACTGCTGCTGAAATGGAAAAGACTGTGAGAGCTGGGATGTCCTATACTTCAGGGGAGCCTGAGGACAGGTGGGATGGCAAATTGAATAGCTGGACCTCCAAGCACTACAAGCTGGCCAGGCAAAGGGCTGCAGATGCTGGTGCAAGTGAAGAGGAGGCCAAAGCTTTTGGTAGCCTGGCCCTGCATGAGGCAAAGGCTGCCTATTTGGCTAGGTTTCCAAAGGGGTAGATTCACATCCATTTAGCCAAGTTTGCAAAGGGGTATAGAGTCACATAAAAACCTTGGAGTGATGTGTTGGCAAAACATGTGCGCAGCATCTCTCACGCAACATTTCTCATGGCTTCATGGTTTTTATGATAGCTGACTAGCTTGTATCATGAGACTTTGGCTTTTGCATTGCATACCATTGGCTTTGCAGCTTTCATGTAAAGCTTTTCCAACTGATGCCTAGCAAGTCTGTTGCTTTTGAGTGGCATGTACAATGCATTACACACATCAAAAGGTACATGTCCATGTCATGGAATGCAGCACCTATATTGTTCAAAATACCAACGCTGCCTGAAATCCTTGCACTCCTGGCAGGAGAGCCACCTGCCCTGCCCAAGGGTTGGACTCATGGCGCATTTTTCTGATGGAGTATTGGAGGGCCTGTGGAGGAAGGATGTGGAGAGTATCTCTTTACAGCTCAGGGTGGACATGGATGAACAAATCAAACAGATGTTGAATATACAGTTTTGTTGTGGCAAGGTCGTTTCACACATGGTTTTTGAAGGGGTGCCTACTGTGTATGAGTGCTTTCAATCTGAGGCTTTCTGCCGAAGACTATGTCCTTAGACTTCAAACAGTTCACAGACTTGATAGCAGCGATGTGGATGATGCGCTAGACAGTTTGTACATGAAGTTTGGACTAACAAGGCCTGTGTAGTGATTACAAAGACAGTACACATGATTTGCTGTGAAAAGACTGACTGCTAGAGCTTTCATGCTTATGCGCATGGCTACATCATTTATCAAGCCCAAGCTTCTTTCATGCAGTCATTCACTATGTGTTTGGAATACATTGCATGTGTCATTCATAATGTTTTCATGTTTGTGCCAATATCACAAGCTTACCAACTATAACTCTATGACTAGAACTGCAATCACGTTTGTCAAGCAGTGTATGTCAATTGGTTTAAGTTGGCACTTAGTGTTGGTGGCTCACAGTTGTTGCTGTGTCATCCTGTTCACAACATGCACATGCAATCGTGCGCTAAGCCTCCAAGCTTGTGGTTTGTGTTCATGTCAATTGCATTATCATGTGCTATAGCACCACAAGGCCTCACATCATGTGTTTTGTGAAGGTTATAGAAGACAGTAACACAAGGTGTTGGCATTTTCAAATGTTACATGCACCACCTTGTCATGGCATACCATGCTTTAAGCTACACATTCAGCATTCTCTGCCATGGATGCTAGGGCTTCCAAACTTAGAAGGTTGGAAGACCTGAGGAGAAACAATCCTCAGATCACAGCAAGTGCGCTCTCAGAAGTGATTCAAGACATTGAACTCAATGGTCTGCCTGACCTAAATTCCAGGAAACATGTGGCTGAAGCCAGGGACTACACAGTGAAAGGTTACAATGCATATGGACCCATGCTGAGTACTGCCAATGTTGTTTGCAAGGATGGTACAGAGAAGTCATTATTGTTTGTGAACTTTCTCACAATGTTACAAGCTGCATATCAACAAGGTGGTGGAATGCAAGAGTTGGTGGCCAGGACACTGTCCCAACACCCATGCACTGCGCAAAAGCCCTGGAAAATTATATTTTACAGCGATGAGGTGGTACCAGGAAATGTGTTAAGTGCAGATGTTAGCAGAAAAGTCCAATGCATATACATTTCATTTATGGAATTTGGTGCAGTTGCCCTCAGCAAAGAAGAGGCATGGTTTTGCATCATGGCTTGCAGATCAAGTTTTGTTGGGGAACTTGAGGCTGGGATGTCCCAAGTGACACAATTTATTTTGAATTGCATCCTGCACCCAGATTCCTGCAATCCCAATGAAGCAGGGTTCTTGTTGAAAGATCAGGGAGGATGTTCAATTAGAATATTTTATACACTGGGTGCATTCTTACAAGGTGGATCTGCGCACAAGTACATATTCAATATCAAAGGTGGTGCAGGAACAAAGTTCTGCATATTTTGCGGAAATTTAGTTACTTCAAAGTCTGGCTTACTACAAGAAGATGGATCCAACACCCTAGTGGCAGATGAATGGGACCTCACAAGGATTCAGCAATCCACTGACCAAGACATTGCTGAAACAATATCAAGACTTGAAAAGAAAAAGGCAACTCTTAACAAAGGAGACTTTGCTTTGCGGCAGCAAGCTGTTGGATTCAACTACAGTGTCCATGGTTTACTCCACTGCAAGAGTTTGTCCCAAGATGTTCTCCCAATTTCTCAGTTCATACATGACTGGATGCATTGTTTCTTGGTCACGGGCATTTTCCAAACAATTATGTATTTGTTGCTGGTGGATCTTGATGGTATTTTTGGCAACGTGTACCCCATCATTGAGCAATGCCTGGGAACCTGGGTCCTGCCAAAGTCAAACACAACACCTTTGGCATCTTTGTTCTCCAAAAAAACAGGTTGCAAGTGTGAAGGCATCCACTTTCAAATGTACTGCATCTGAAGCTATAGGTCTTTTGGGTGTCTTTGGGCATTTTCTTATGCAGATTGCCATGCAGAGCAATCTACAAAGGACAAGTGCAAGGTGCTCCTTGCACTTGCAGGCATCATTGACCTGATCCAGCTGGTAACCATGGGCAAGATTACCCCTGCTATGGTTGACAGAGCTGTGACCACATTCCTTTCTCTTTGCATATCATGTGGTTTCAAAGAGAATATGCATACCAAATTTCATTGGTGTCTTCACTTCGGCACTCATCTCCAAAAACATGGGCAACTTCCCAGCTGTTTTGTCCAAAAAAGAAAACATAAGGTTGTAAAGCGATGCTTGGCTGTTTCAAGAAAGTGTTTACTGTGTTGGTTCAATGTTCAATCAATGTCCTTATTATACACCACAGGTTTCATTGACCTTTACCCTGTTAAGGATATGCAACTTCAATCAGCAACACGTTGACCTTTGAAAAAAATGTACTTTCAGAGCTTATTTGCCATGACCTTGCCAAGCTGAAGGAACCAAACCTCTTTTCAGAGAAGGCAAGGCTTGTCAACAAAGGTGCTGCAAGCAAGGCTTTGAAAGCCATTGTGTTAAATGCCTTTGGGTTGCCCTCTGACACCATTGTGCACAGCTCTTCACAGGCACACCTCCAACCAGCAGGTATTTGCAGCGAAGGTGATTTTTGTTTCCTTCACAGTTCTACCAACAGCCTGCAAGTTTGCCAAGTCTGGATGCATGTGGACATTGACAACATTGCTTACTCTTTGGTTTCCATGCTTGAAGTTCTTCAAGTGGACAAGACTGGATGCTTTGCCACTGTTGGGCAGAATGAAACTGCAAAGTTTGTGCATACTTCTTCCTTGGCTTGCACCACTGCACATTCACACTTTGAAAACAAGGACTTCAGAATCCTTGTGCCACTTCAAATGAAGTGAGCAAAAGAGCGCATTTCAGCACGTGTCAAAACATCCTGGTGCTACTAGTGTGTTCTTGCATGTGTTCTTGCCAGTGTCCTCCTGGCACCTATAGATTTCACATAACATGCCATGGACTACTTGTTGCAAGCCTGATGGCTTCATGTGGGCTGTTCTCATGCCCATTGCAAGGGCCGATCAGCCAGATAGAGTCATGCTACTTCATGGTAAGATATGTTCATTTGCATGATCAAGACGTTTGGTCTTTAAAGTTTACCTATAACTCACCCAACATGTCATGGACTACTTGTTGCAAGCCTGATGGCTTTATGTGGGTGGTTTTCATGTCCCATGCAAGGGCCAATCATGCCAAAGATGGATTCATGCTAGTGCATGGTAAAGTATGTTCATTTTCATTATCAAAAGCTTTGGTGTTTAAAGTATACTCACCTGAAAACAATCCATGTCAATCAGTGGACATTTATTGGAGTAGCTACAGAACAGCTCTTGAGGGGATCTGCAGATGATCCAATGCCAGATGCCTGATTGGCCCAATCGAAGGATCAAGTCCTGGGATCTATCATAGCGTGGGCAGGCTCAACCAAAGTGCCATTTGGAAACCCATGGAGGTGCCATTTGGAAATCCATTTGGGCCAATGTAGCTATGCCCCACGCTACTGGATTCATCTGGTGGCCAATCCCACTGGCACTCACCAAATTTAGAGTCCAGCTGAGTGTTCTCCAAATAGCTCAATGAGTGATCCAATCTTACGGAGAATGCACCCATGTCCATCCTCCTACATACTACACCTGGAACCCAAACCAAAATATTTTACACTAACACCAATATAGAGATTAACTCTGGTTGTGTTTGGAAACACCAAAAACTGGACAATGGATTCACATTCCAAGGCACACTTGAAAGGGTTTTCACATGAACACACAAAATTGTTTTTTGTTGGCATATTTGCAATATGTTCAATTGAAGCAGAAAACAGTGACTTCACAAGCATGTCTATCAGGGAGGATGTACAGAGACACTGTGAATTTTGTGTAAATGTGTAATTTTTGATTAAAAAATACACAAACCTGACCAAGGTGCTTTTTACATATAAATATAAACTGTTAACCAGTTAGCTAACCAGTTAGCAAGCCTGCTAAGTGGCTAGCTTTTCACTCGCAACTTAACCACTTGGCTAAGTCCGAAGTCCTATAAACTTTATAAATTCTCTAGTAACTCCTGATAAACAATCAGGTCTTCAGGGGACATCCCAGTAGACGAACCGCTGGAGGAGCGGTAGCTGCGGGGCCGCGGCGGGGAGCGGGAGCGCGAGCGCGGCGCTTCAGCGGCTGGCGGCGGCGCAGGAGCGGTAGGTGCAGGCGCACCGGACGCGGCGGGCGGGCGCCCCTTCAGCGAGGAGGCGGGGCTCAGGCGCCGAAAGCAAGCAGGCCAGACGCCGGCTGCGGGGCAGCGCCAGAGGTAGCAGCGGCAGGCCGTCCTGCTGCGGGGAGGCGGCACTCAGGCGCAGCCGGCAGGCGGCAGCCGCGGCTGCGAGGCAGCGGCGGGCACGGGGGCCGAGGCAGCGGCGGCCGCGGCAGGTGGCGAGGCAGTCCCGCGAAGAGGGCGCCGCGAAGCGAGGAACACGAGCCCCCGAGTCCGGTCTACCGTGTCAGGGACCGACGTGCTGTGCCCCGTCACCCAACCCGCGTCCATGCAGCCGCGGAGAAGCGCGGCGGCGAGAAGGCGAGGACCCAAAGCTAAAACCAGCAAACTTGAGCCAAAATGGCTTGAGCCAAAATGGCACCGCTGAAGGTGCCCGGCCTAGCCGCCTAAGCCTGCGCGGCTGAACCCGCGAGGAAACAGGTGTGTGGGGAAAAAATCCACGCACTTCTACTCGATTCTCTCTTGCTGGATGGCAATAAAAACATGGACCAATTTAGTTTTTTTTCATGAACTGCTGCGATGGCCAGTTCCCAGTTCAAGGGTGCATCTCTGGTGCCGTACAAGTTTCTCACCAATCTTCCAACTAAATTTCCATCGTGGCACAGAATCCGTTTTTCAAGGCCCTTGTAGCACAGAATGGTTTCCTGGTGCCGCCTGCGCTGCCCAAATGGCCTTTCAGTGGCTCCTGGCTGCCTCCCGGGTAATCAAAATCCAGCCTTGCCTTGGCAGATTACTGGAGTCATTTGGTCTTGCCTTGGCGAATTACAAAAATCCTTCAAAAAGATTGGTTTGTTTTTCTTTCCTCGCCGTTCTCCCACTGTGATCAAGTGTAAGCAGTGGTTTCAATGCTGCTAAGCTCGGCATGGCTGCGAGCAATTCGTCCAAGCCTGATTGGTTTCATCTTGTTTGTTCACATCAACCAATCGAGTTCCAATGACCCTGGTTCTTTTGGATACGAAAATGTCGATCTCATCTCGTCTTGCTTTCTCTAACCTGTCAGGTTGGAGTTCCTTGCCACGGATGTCATGGTAATACCACCAGTCTTGTGTTTCTGCTGCCATTTCTTCTGGCAGTGGAACTTTCTCCTCACACCCGGGTCTCACTGGGTCGATGCTAGTAAGTATACCCTTTCTCTGTCTTCTAGGGTTTGGCTCTTCAACGCCACCTCTATGCTTTGGATGTCTCTTGTCCTATCTGTTTCATCTTCGTGTTCGTCTTCTGCTTTTGTTTCTTCAATCGTTGGTTCTTCGCGAACTGCTGGGCCACAGGGAATGCCAGTGATCGATTTCAGCAGCGCGATGTCATACCAATTTTTCTCGCACTTTCTTCATCTATGCCGCACCGATGTGTCACTTGTTTGGACGGTGTACAATCTGTTTATCCGCTCAACAAAACTGCAGACGGAAAGGCGCCATATTCGAGACTTTCGAGGAAAAGAATGGAAGGTTGCCATTCCATGACTTGGGGAAGCAGTTGAATGCCTCAAGAGAGGTCACAAATTCGAAACCCAATGGACCAAAGGCACCTTCCTTGGAACCCAGGACCGGGAGTATACGTGTGTCAACCGGCCCGAAGCGAGACAGGACCTGGTCCTCGTGAAAGCTTGGGTTCCGTGACTTTCACTAAGAATTTGGTAGGCCTTGTTGGCGTCGGGGCAACGGCCACGGTGGTTTTTTGAGCCGTGGATTGCTTTTCGGCCCCTGCAAACTGCAGGACGGCTCCGTCATGAAACCATGGCAAACTGTCCGAGGTGGGCAGTTCCATGCACAAGCTGCCTTGGCCAGTCAAGGGGATTATTTTTGTTGAAAATTGGAGGAGAAGCTTCCGTAAAGACCCAGTACGTGGATCGCGCGAGTGGTGCTGGTGAAAGGGGGGGCCCATGGGGAAGTGGGTGATTCGGGTGGTGCGCAGCGATGTGGTCAGATTGCGCCACACGGCTTTGCAGAGAGGCTGCGTTGCATCAACGCTCCCTTGTGTGGAGCAAACTGGTACGTGACAACAGGCGTGCGTAAAAGTTTCACTACGTAAATGCCCGCATGTGTAACACGGGCGTGCACGCGTACAAGTGGCAGTACGTAAATGCTCGCATGTGTACCAGCTATGGTTCCACAGCTGCACTCTCTGTGTGAGGATTACAGGCCTGCACGCGTTGCGTCGAAGCCGCAGTGACCAACCCCC
>CAXAMN010015447.1:0-20349 GCA_963970005.1 Durusdinium trenchii | reverse complement strand
AGGGGGGTGGGTTGCAGTTAGCAACCACACAGTGCAGACTAGTCGTAGCGATGGCCTCCAACCTACTAGCTCTGACACGCGTTCCGAAGCGACACCGTTCCCGCGTTCCGAAGTGAACTATTTTCTGCGTTCCGAAGCGACTCCCTCGCCGCCGAAGGGGACAATTGATTTATCAATGGGTAATCACATGGGAAGGGGGAGTGTTAGACATTGATCTATCAATCTTTGGTCCCCAGCGGGCTCTCAAGCTAGCCGCTTTGCTTCGCATAGCAAACTCAAGGTAGTCCTTACCAGGCTACCTTTCGTGACCTTGGAGAGGCCCGGCGGGCCTTGAAGGAACAAGCTGGCCGCGAAGGGTTTGGTAGATCCATGCGTCAAGTTAAGCTGGGAACCGCACGAGCCCGGGCTTGCACGAAAGCCGGAGGAAGGCGGATTTAGGTGAGCAAATTTTCCAGCGCCCACCGACCTCGATGGCTAGGATGACGAACTGGCAGCGCGCTGCATGGAGGAGTTCGGGGTAGGTGTGCTCCGTGAGGCGACGGTTGGTCAGGGCGGACCCTGCATATCGCGCCCTCGCCGTCAAAGTGGCCACAGCTGGTGATTCTTGGCGGTGTCCATGGCGGGTTTGCGTATTGCTGTGCACGGTCAATGTTGCGGCCACAAAGCAATAATCCAAGAACAACGCAAGCTGTGTGCAGCCAATGAAGTTTGAAAGACCTCGCATTTCCAGCCAACCATCCGACACATAATCGAGCCGGCACAGGTGACTAAGGCACAACTCACTATAAGGGTGGAGGCCATCGCTCCACCGACGCCATGCGAAAAAACAAATAAAAAAACACCGAGAGCACGACTGTTTTCACACGTTTCATGCTAGGCTAAAAATCTACAGCGCCATGTCAAGTTTGTCGTTTTGATTCATCATGCCAGCATGTTCCATGTCAATATGTCGTCCGCGGCATGTCACTTCATGTTTTTTGTTGTCCTTTACAAGAACAAGGTATACTCAAGGCACAAAACAAGACGGTCAAGCCACCCGGCATCTTTGACCAGATCCAACGCAAGAGCTACACTGTCACGATGTGTTTGTGGTTCGCTTTTCCGATTGGGATGGTGGAATATTTTCACGGAGCATTTGGGTGGAAAAGATCATAGGAACTCATTTTTGCGGTGTGGCCAGTGAAAACGCCCCCACCCAAGGTGCCTCCTCCCTAGGAGCCACGAGGAGGGATTCTATGTGAATTTTGGGAGCGCAGGAAGGTTCCCGCAAGAGAGAGGTCTTCACAGCCTTCGTGTTTGATGTACAGAGCCCACCAGGACTCTGACCCCCAATTATCTTGTGGGAGAAAATAAAGGTTCTTCACTCTCCCGCTCAGCTGATCCAACTGCTGAGGCCATACCTCTGCGGGGTTTGCTTGAACAAGCTGCACCTCATGGTGCCCCGCCCTCGTCGGGATTTTTTTTCGTTGCGCGGCGTAGCAGGTGGAGGCTTCCCAAGGGTCCTTCACCATGTTTGTAAAGATGTGTGCGTACCTGGATCTTCAAGGGGTGTTTATAATGGAGATCCCTAAGTGGTGTAGGGCCTAGGGGTTTCCATTGGTTACCCCGACATGAAGGTGCTGGTAATATATGTGTGTTGTTTTTAGTTGTTTTCTCCAGATCCGCGTCCTTAGATTGCAAAACCTCTGCAAGAATCACCTAAATTGTCTTGAGAAAGAATGGCGTGTTACATTCAGGTGGCCCGGTTGGAAGCGCCGACTGCATCGTGGCATGATGTTCCCAAAGCAGTGAGTTCTTGCGATGAGGTGTTTTGAAACTCAAGAATGCACGTAATTTCGCGCATGACCTGGGCAGCTGTGGCTTAGCAACCCGTTTTTTTTCGCAAATGCAACTTTTCAACCGCCGCAGCGGAGGTTTCATGCAGGTCAAACGATTCAATTGAATTAGTTGTTTTGTGTGAAGTTTGAGGGCATGATTTGACAACACAATATCAGTGAAAGGCTGCCTGGCTATCGAGACTTGGCACGACATGGCCCATGGCATATCAATTTGTGCTTTTGATTTTGCTGCACATGGAAACTGAGAGGTCGGACCAAATGAGATGGTGACAGCCATTGCAAAGGCATTGTAGGTCAATGGGCATACATTGGAGAAGGCAGGGTGGGTTGCATGAAGTGAACCTGAATGATGAGTGCTTTCATACTGACTCAGAATTGGGTTCTGCAAACACATTTCGACCAAAATATATGTTTTGTTCCCCACATTGACGGTTGCGGTTTTTTGTTTTTAGTGTTGTATCCGCTCTTCTCCGCCTCCTCCTTCCTCCCGCCCCCGCTCAACAACCACCAACCAACAACCACTAACAACAACCCCCAAAAACATTCACCCACAACAACAACCAACAACCAACCACCAACAACAACCACCAACAACAACCACCAACAACAACCACCGACAGCATCCACCAACAACAACCACCAACAACATCCACCAACGACAACCACCAACAACCAACCACCAACAACATCCACCAACAACCACCAACGACAACCACCAACAACCAACCACCAACAACATCCACCAACAACATCCACCCACAACAACCACCAACAACGTCCACCAACAACAACCACCAACAACAACCACCAACAACATCCACCAACAACAACAACAACCAACCAACCAACCAACCAACCAACCAACCAACCAAACAAACAAACAAACAAACAACAAACAACAAACAAACAAACAAACAAACAAACAAACAAACCAACCAACCAACCAACCAACGAACGAACGAACGAACGAACGAACCAACAAAAAAACAAACAAACAAACAAACAAACAAACAAACAAACAAACAACGACAACGACAACGACAACGACAACGACAACGACAACGAACAACAACAACAACAACAACAACAACAACAACAACAACAACTTCTCTTCTTCTTCCAACGCTGAGGAGGTCTTGCGATTTCAAGAAGCTTGTGACCGAAGAGACCCTGAAGAGTGCTGCACATGTCTAAGTGCACGGTAGCTACCCCTTTTTGACCTTTCAAAAAGGTGCAAAAATCCTCAAGTTTCCCGAAGTCGCTCGGGCAGCATCCTCAAGATAGGAGGAGGGCCCATACCATCGTGAGAACGCTGGCATTGGCGTAGCATCAATTTTTATCATTCTCCAGTTGTACGCTCCCAAAATGATCTCTTGGTCTGAAAGGCCAAGTCACTGAAGGCCGTTGGCTGTCGGTCCTTCAATGGCGAGTCAACTGTGCTGGACGCAGTGTGTATTTGTTCAACCAGGTTCAGGATCTCCCGAGGTCCGTCCAGCTGTATGCCATGGAGAATATCGGCGCTGCTTGTTGGATTGTGTCCTGAGGGTCTGAAAAATTCTGAGTGACTGCAATGTGTCTGAAAAGAATGATCTCCCAGTAGCATGCGCTGCATCACTGTCATTGCGCGAAAAAGCTGTCGGACCCCGGTCTGTTTCAATCCAACGATCAATGCGCCGTAAAGAATTGATGTACGCACCACTGCTTGCCACATGTTTACCTTGTACCGTGCGGACCAACTGCTTTTTCTCCGGAACCAGAAGGCCAACCAGGCCTACGCTGAAGAGTAACCTGCTCAGGGCTCCCATAGGAGAGACGAATGCCCAAGTACTCACAAGTCCCCACCAGCCGTATCATTGCAACCTTGTTCTTCTTCCCGGGTATTTTGAGGAAGCATCCCTGGGCATTGCGCAGAATAAACTGACTCTGCAGCATGGTATGAGCTCTGCCGCGAACGGTTGCCATGGCCACAGTCTTTTGGAGACTGAGGGCAAGTCCAGCTTCCTCCAGTACATCGAGCTTCAAGGTTGAATTTGGCACCCTTCCAAGCTGGCGAACCCACACTGTGCCAGGACGCCGTCTGCATATAGCGCCAGGGCAGCTTGCACCAATGATTTTGGCTAAGGTCACTGTCTCCCACTGTGGTTTGCCTTATGCGCTCACGCAAGTCATAGCCCCTGGCTGCCTGCAATTCGGACGACGGGCTTTCGCAGAATGCTGTTCGCTTTGCTACATAGGAGCCAGTGACGAGCCAACAAATGAACTCGCCCCGGGAGCCCAAATTTCTCCCTATGCCTTTGAGAGCTGTTTGGCGCTTTCGAAAGTAGGATTTGAACAAACGGGGGCAACTACCACCGGGGCAGCACGGTGTATGCCAGAAGGAAGTCTTTGCGGGTCAGGTATCGAACAGTTAAAGCTCCCGGCAGACTTCAACTACCTAGGGCCACTTGCCTGCGAAAACTGTAAACATCTCGTCCAAGCTGACCTAACCAGTACTGATATCAGTGCCATATGGGGGTCTACCTTCTCATACTGTGTGAACCTTGCTCATATTTGGCTCCCGCCCAAATTGAGACGCATTGGTAAAGAAGCCTTCATGTCCTGCGCCTCCCTCCAGGTAATTAGCAAAAGGCCTCTCAGTACTTCAGGACAATCCACTGTCGAAAGCCAGCATTGCAAATTGTTATGGCGCCGTAGCGCTTTTGACGTAGCGCGAGGCACCTGGCCTTACTCAAAGCAGCAGAGCTGTACATACGGTGCGACGGTGCTTCCCAAACAGCTTTGCCAAGAGGAAGCACAGAAAGGCAAGCGCAAGTCTACAAGCTTTCGAATGGTTTGCAGGTGGTTGCTGCAGGGTGAAGCATGCAATGCCCCAACTCTACAGTGAAACAAAGTGAAACAGAAAACGCACTACGCCCAGGTCACCGAAAAGACTGTATACTATGTACTCATCCAGGACAGACACTGAGGTGCCCGCCTGGGATCTGGCCAACTAACCTGCCCTCCTTTGCGCTGTTCTTCTTCAATTTTTTTGCACGAGTGGAGACGCCATGTGTGCATGGTGCACAGGTCATCTTGGACTAAGATTTGAATCTCCAAATACTCTCACAAAGCAAACAAGCAACAACCCAAAAACCCAAACAAAAACAAACAAACAACAACCAAACAAAAGCAGAGCCGAGAGAGGAGGAGATTCGAAGTCTGTACATATGGAGTGAAACGTGAGTGAGACTGAACTATGACTCTTTTGTACTTGGGCATTGAATTCAGGAAGGAGCTTCGGAACAAATCTCGCTAGCTTGCAGCTAGCTTTGTGAGTTTGGAAGTCAGCCAAAAAAAATTATGGTTTATTTATTTTGATGATTTTGTTATGGTTTTCTTACGAAACTGAATATGCCAAAAAATATGCTTTGTTTGTAGTTATTTTTTGCGTAAAATCAGGAAGCTAGTGGTGACAGAACAACAACACACGGAGTACACAATCTAAGACCCAGACCAAAAATGAGCGCAACCCTGCAGAGAAGACAGGGAAAAGCAGTCACTGGCTAAACAACTCACAAACCTCAACCTTAAAAGGCAGCTGGTAGCCCAAGCCCTAGACGTTTGGGCACTGGACACACGGGGACGGACTGAGACCAAGTGGAGCCCAGACCGCCTAGTGACCACTTCTGCGGCCATAAAAAACCATAAGATTTGGCGTAAGTTTTTCATAAGATTTCCATAAGGTTTTCATAAGATTTTCATAAAAAATAAATAAAGTCGCCGATTCTTATGGATTTTTATGGATTCGATATGGAATTGATATGGATTTGTTATGATTTTGTTATGGCTGTTTTTATGGCTTTGATACTTGGTTGGAGGACGGTTATGGTTTCGTTATGGTTGGGAACTGGACGTGGTATGGCCCAGGGCTTGGAGTGGAAAAGGTCAGGGCGGCTTGCAAGGGCCACCGTGTCCCCACCCTTGATTCCTTGCGTTGTCAAGTTTGTTGCTTGACCCAGAAACTAAATCTTTCCATCAGACGTGAAATAGCTGATTGGGCTGCTGACCACAATCCAAGAAGCTCCCAAACCTCCTACCTAGCCATACGAACAATATATCGCAAGTGTATGTTTGGCAATTCAACCAAAAAAATCATAAATTTGATCATAACTGTTTTCATAAGTTTTTCAAGACAAATCCATAACAAAATCGTAAAAACTGTATATTTAAAAAAACAAGTTTTTTAGCTACTTCCTAACTCACAAAGCTAGCTTGTTCTTGCGCGAAAGAAGGGCGGCCGGCCTGAAGATACAGGCCAGTGCAAGAGCACTTGTTGAAATCAGTGCTCTGGCTGTTGATCGAGGCTCATTGGCATTGGTGTGTAGTGGGAAACCTGCAGTCGAAAGCATACGCGTCGGATAGGGCAACGAAACATGGCCGTGGAAAACGGCAGTACTCCTGTCTCTATCGCGCCAAACGATAGTGATGGGCGCAACTACTGCGGCCTGCGGTGGGCGCAAAGCGCTTTAGGTGGTTGTTGCCTGCCAAGTCTGCACGATTGGCGCTGTTTCCCTGCTCCCTCAGCAGAGGGAGCCACAGCAGCACAGCAAGAGCATACTTCTCAACAGCTAAGCCTGCAGGAGTGAAGCGAATGTGCATTGCGCTTGCTTGATCGAAAATGCATCGACATCAAGGGCAGACTTGCCGCGGTCATGCACTGCACGCCGTCTGTACACTTTGTACAAGGTTGGCAGGGTACGGACCCACCCCCAGGACAAGAGCTAAGGCACTCGCCTGGGATCCAACCTGTCTGCGCGCACTGTTGGACACAGGCACCTAATTGGACTCTGAGTAGCGATGAAGCTAGGCCAACTCCCTTTTCGTTCGCACTGCGGAATGACCTTCCGACTTAGTTCTTTTCTCCGGTTGGCTCCTCTGAGTTTGTTTTGCACGGGTGGAGACGCCATGTGTGCAGAAATTGCACAGGTCATCTTGCGCTACGTATAAGAGTTTACAGGCCAGGAAGAATGAAAACCGACAACCGAAAAGAAACCAAACACCAACCCAACCAACACAAACAAAACAAACAAAAAACCCAACAAATCACACCCAACCAAAGAACCGGCAAACTTCCTGGCGTCAAGCAACTCGTATTGGTCATGCGAAGGTGAGACATGAGATGACGAGTGAAACAGGGGCAGCGAATTAGCAAAAGGCCTCTCAGTACATCAGGGTAGTAATCTGTCGAAAGCCAGTCTTGCATTGTGTTATGGCGCCGTAGCGCTTTTGAGGCAGCGCTAGGCACTCGGCCTTTTTTTCCAAGTTGAGCTGTAGATACTGTTAGCTTTCCTTGGAGGCTGGCGAGAGGCATGCGTGACCATGTTGCCGAGTCCCTGTAAGTGTGTGGGATAGCGGACAGGCACACAAGGGAAAACCACTGCAGTAGCATCCTGTTGCTCCAAACAATCGGATGAAAGGCCAGCAGTGTTGCCTGTCGACTAGCGAACAGCTGTTGTTGAATGTTGCGCAACGAACAGCGGACATGGGCATAAGCTTTCAGGCTTTCAGACTGAGGTCACTCCCCCCCCAGCGGGGGGAGGAACAATCAACATAGCCACCTTGCGACGGTGCTGCCCAAACAGCCCAGCAAACTTAGCGCACTACGATGACCTTTCACAACTAGAAGATGATGTGGTCAGTTTCTTGCCAACCGTCTCTGACATTGAAGTGTTTGGCTGTGAAGTTGACCTCATTGTGCCGGACACTCAGTTGCCATTGCGAGACCCCATCCACTCCACCCTGAAGAAGCAAAACAGGCTACAGGTTATTGTCAGACCATGCATGGAGGAAGGGCAGTCAGTCTGGCAATTCCAAGATAGCGATAGGGAGGGATACCCCAAGGCAATTCGAGTTTCAATTAACGCCAGAAAGGAAGTACCAGATAGGGCCTTCTACTCCGCGCCAATGCTCCGTCATGTCGAGGTATCTCCAAGATGGGGCCTTCCAAGGATGCTATGTACTCAGGCAAATCGCAGCCCCAGGGTGTGTCCAATTTAGTCGGAGGGTTTTTGCAGAACGCTGTTCGCTTAGTATGGTAGGTACTAACAATGAAGCCGCTAACGCGTTGGCTCCAGGAGCCCAACTTGGTCCGTTTGCCTTTGAGAGTTGCCTGGCACTTGCGTCAGTCACCTTTGCCATGGCCAGGAATCATAAGTCAAGGGCCCTCCCCGATGGCAGCTTCTGCGGGGCTGGCGTCGAAAGTCTCCGCCTTCCTCCGGACTTTCACTTCATGGCCCGAAGGCGTGTGAGAACTGCAAACGGCTTGTGGAGGTAGACCTCATGTGTACTGACATCACTGCCATCTGGAGCTCCACCTTTGCGTATTGTGTTGCCCTAGTCGAATTGGCAAGGAAGCCTTTCTCTGCCGTACATCACTTCTTCGGGAAGTTGTTATCCCGCCGATGCTTCGATACCTTGGGATTCGTGCATTCTGCGGCTGTGAACAGCTCTCACTTCTTACACAGCTAGATGAAGCAGACTCAGATAGGGGCGTACAAGCTGAAGACGACAATACCTTCCTGATGCGCGACACCTTCGAGCGAGAGTCGTGGATAGAACTGCTCCCACCGAGAGATACTGACTCGGATGCCTTCGACGAAGAGCTCCACAAAGGACTTTACTAACCGGGTACCCTTGTTCATTAGCAATGCGCTAACCCTCGGTGAGTGCCTCAGCACTTGTCCTGGGCAAAGGAGCTTCAACCCAGTAGATCTCATGCTCACTGTGTCTATATACACCAATTAGGTGATTCCGCATGTAGCACTTTAGCAGTCAGGTAGATAGCTGACCCTTTGCACGTTCACGGGCAGAACATTAGGATTGTTTAGTGGCAGCGTCGTCCTGGCTCAAACCAGGACGAGCGTTGCCAAATACGACAGACTGGAGGACCTAGAAGACCACGTAGTGGACTATCTAGCCTCTGTGACTGACCTCGATGTCTTTGGATGCACGCTGGACTTCGTACACCCCACAATGCAAACCTATTGCAAAAGAACATGCAGTTTACCATAGTGCTTCGGGACTGCCTCGCTGTCCTTCATTCGAAGGAAAGCTTCGACGGATGCCCATATCGTGATATCCCACAAGCAGTCCAAATTCCAATGAACCTGGCAGGAATCATTCCCGCGGGCGCCTTTGTCGCTGTGCCACGCCTGCGTCATGTCAGTGTCGAAGCAGGCATATGCGCAATTGGAGCTGAAGCCTGGCAAAGCTGCCGACATCTTCGGGTGGTCAGAATGCCCAGTACTGTGGTGCGAATTGCGGATAACACCTTCCGAGGGTGCCAACTGCTCAACAGCATCACAGCACCAGGCTGTGTAGAATTTGGATACAAAGCATTTGCGGATTGTTGCTCTCTGCAGAGGATTCACGCCAACGGAGGAGGGGTCAACCAATCTAGAAGCGCAACCAAATTTGGGCACTACCTCTTTCGAGACTGTATCAACTTAGCCACCTTTGTCCTTCTGGAGGACGGCCGCCAACAGGAGCCACAGACACAGGCTGAAGCTAAAGAACTGCCGCCAGGGTGTCTGACCTCCACTGGAATCACGACACTGGAGTTAACTCGAGATGGGCGCACATGCTTGTGACAACTGCAAATTGCTTCAGCGTGTAGATATCTCAAACTCAAGCATTGAGGAAATCCAGGAGTTCACCTTTGTGCACTGCGCTAGCCTCCGCGAGGTCAGGCTGCCGTATTCATTGCACACCATACGAGTTAAAGCTTTATGAACTGTGCTGCATTACCAGAACTCGCTATACCGCCCTCACTGCATTACATTGCCAGTAGGGCTTTCCTGGATTGCACATCACTTCGTAGGCTCATAAAACTCCCAGGCCGAAAAACCAGATGGCGGGGGACTTATGCAGAGGAAAATGCGTTTGCCATTTGCCCTGCCATGCGATGGCCGCAGTGGCTGCACATGATCCCAGACCAAGGCCATGTGTCAGGCTTAGCCTAGCTCGCCCACCTATACTTACCAGCAATTTCGAATTCGTCACCCTCCAAGCCTGTTCGTGCGCACGCCTCGTCCCACAGACCAGATGAGACCTACACCTTGCTTTTTTTTTTGCACGAGTCGAGGCGCTGTGTGCGCAGGTTATGCACAAGTCACCTTAAGCTAGTAAAAGAAAGAGAAATGAACCGGCCAGCAACCGAAACCGAAGCAACCAAACAAGCCCCCCAAAACCAAACAACAAACAAAACCACAAAAAAAAAACACCAAAACAAGGCACGGTTCATATCTCAGGATGGCTGAGTCAGCCTGAAAGTGGTGAAACGGAATACGGCCTGGGGCAATGAATTCTTCCCTTGCGCTCAGTGCGTCATCATCAGGTTCTTGTGCTTCGTTTGCATCGAAGGAGAATCACTGCCCTTTGATTGACAAAATCATCTGCATTCATGACACAAGGGCGATCGAACAGCCCGCCTTGCTTCAAAAGAGAGACAATGATGCACAGTCGGAAGTCTGCTAAATCAAAAATGTCTGCCATAGAAGGCATTCAAAGCAGCATTATTCCAGCATCATACCGCTATCCAGTACTCAAGGTTCCAGAGAAGTGAGGACCCTACGAGACATTCCGACTCAGGGAAAACAGCTGGATCAGCAATCGAAAACTACAAATTGTCGAAGGAAGGACCCAGCGGAGCCATGTAGTCGAGAAAGCGGCGGGACAAGTGAGCATGACGAAGGCAGGCTCGATCCCCCCAGCCCCCCCCCAGCGGGAGGGGGAGCAGCAGGGGTGCAACGGCGACTTCAAAAAAAACAGCTTTGCCATAGGAAGTCACAGAAAGGCAGATTGTCTCCACAGCTCACCGGGAGCCAAGTTGGGCAGTCAACTGGCGCAATCGTGATAAGGTTGAGCATTCAACGGCGCCTTGCCAGCGCGCCTCCTTTGTGCATTCATGCGTATTCTTGCGCAATCTTGGAACGTGCAGGCCCCTTGTACTACGTGAAACAAAGTGAAACACCGTTATGTTCTGCGCGCTGTACAGGCTGTACAATCTGTACTCATCCAGGACTACCACTAGGGTGGCAGCCTGGGCACTGTCTAGCCGCTCAGTGTCCCTGTACACCCACACCGTGGCTGGCTCATGTTTTGGTCAGGACCAGCACATGAGCTCTTGGCATAGCTTAGCAAAGCTAATGTAGGTCCTTGCGCATTTCCTCATAGAAATCATCAGCCCACATGTCGCAACCGCTTTTGGTGTTTGGCGGAAGGAAGCGAATCCACTTTGGTGTGTCCAATTGTCCACATCTGTCAAAGGCATTTGCCTGAGCATATGTCCCCCTCCAGGTCGTGCTTTTTCCGGTTTTGTGGAATGTGCGAAGTTGCGCGCAGCCCGCAAACAGGGGCGGGCCCAAGTGCCAGCCACAGGTCTACTCAGCATTGCCGCAGCAAGGCCTCCCACAATGGGTGCCACCAACCCACAAATGCCTGCGACGCCTACCGAGGACCCAAGCACTCCTACACCAACCAAGGAGGCTGCCCCCACCAAAGAAATCTACCTTCAGGAGGCAGAAGAGCAGTCGGGATCAGTGGACGCTGAAATCACCCATCTTGCAGAGCAGAGAGCGATGCAAATGGTGCATCGTTACCAAACACTGTCAGTCGAAATGATTGCCCGCGCAAGTGCAGAAACTGCAGGGATACCCGCGGCACTGCCCCCGGTGGCGCCTCCAGTCAGCTTGTACGCCAACTTGCCGCAGTGGCCTCTAGCAGGTTGGTGGGGTACGTACCTCTCGTAGCGAAGTGCACTTGAGAAAGGCTTCTTGTTCTATCCGTCGCAACTTGCTGGAGAGACTGAGCTGCTGCAGATGTAAACAGCGTGCAAAGGTGGACCCCAATATCTCACTTACTTCGGTTCGGGAGAGATCGACTAGCTGAAGCTGCAGACAGCGCTCGCAGGCTGCAGGTCCAATCCACGTGAAATCTGGTGGCAGGGAGAGCGGCCTCCAAAAAGCAGCACTCGGGTCGTCAGATTTGTGGGGTCATACTCAGTTTGTTCGAAGTTGAGGTGTCGCAATGCAGTGCACTTTTCAAAAGCCCGTGGCCGGAACTGTGCTTGCGGGGCTAGTTGATTAGTTGTGTCACTGGTGGCTCCTATTTGCGTTAGGGAGCAGCATTCTTCAAAAACCTTAATCCCGAACTGCTTGCACCCAGGAGCCAGAACGGCTCGGAGTGCATGACTTCTGCGAAAAACTCCATTTTGTAGACAGACTACTGTGTTCGGCAGCTGAACAATCTGGAGTCGCAGACAACTCCGCCAGGCAGCCTCGCCAATGATGCGAATACCTGCTTCAACCTGCACATGCCTAACGTGGCAGGATCCTGTCAGTAGTGTTGTATGGGACTCGAATGGCTCTGACCTTGCTCGTCAGTTGCCCTTTGTGTTCCGCCTCAGTGAAGCACTGACGAACTATCAAGTTGAAGCAGTTGTTATCGCGCAGAGTGTCCCAAATTGGGTCAACTAACATTTTACGGGTGTCTTTATGGACAAAGTCAAGCTCACAACCAAAGGCGCTGCTCTCTCCAATGTAGGGGAGTTGCTCCAGCACTGCATTTTCAAACTCATTGAGCCTATCAAATTCCTGCAATTCTATTGTCAACTGGATTTCTTCTCCAGCGAAGGTGATCAGGATGAGATGTATCACTAGTGATCTTTCTTCACTCCCTGGGGAGCTACATAGGGACATGATGTCTTCAACCATCGCATGAATCCACCGTCCAAATCGTGCTATCGTAGGCTTGAGCCTGAAAGCACAGCCAGCAGCGTGAAGACAGTTACCGAAACTACAGAAGCATGGAGCTGTGACAGTCGTACTTAGGGACGGCTACTTGGGCAGCCGCCCTAATGCATTCCTACCGTTTGAGGCACTGTACTCATGTGTGATGGCTGGGAGGGACCATCCAATCACTCCGATTCGGGGGTAGATAATGTAGCCACCATGGTATACCCACCATGGCATAGCACCCTTGAAAGGACGCATATTCTATCGCAACGACTGTTTCTGGCAGCTTGACAATTCTGAGCGACTGGCAATATCACCACGCTTGCCGGTCAATCGTGTGGATATCAGGCTCCACTTTGACATGCCTAAGTCGCGTGAGTGAGAAAAAGGCCTTAGCAGGGAGGACCCCTGCGTCATTGGCAGGGACACAGATCTCTGGGGTGAGCTTCGTACACGTCTCTCTGAATTTGCTCTTTACAGCTGTACGACTGAAAGCAGTCTTGCGCAACTAGGTGAAAGTGCATGTTATTCCAAAGCTCATCATGGATTGGGTCACACAAGACTTGGTGGGTGTCTGCGTCTACGAGGGTCAGCTCACACCCACAGGCGTCCAATTGGCCGACCGCAGGTAGGTGTTCCACCAGGTAGTCCTCGAGCATTTCCCAGTTATGATGGATGCTTATCGGCACTACAATTTGTATATCGAGAAGGAGAGGACAGGGGCAGATGCCAGCAAAATCTTCCTCTTCCCTACATTGCAGTGGCGCAGGGTCGTCCATGTGGCCGACAGCAGGACGACTGCCTGCAACAGGTCCTCACCTATAGCTGGTTTGAGCCAACTGCCGGGAAGAGATAAGCTTCTGTTAGTTACACGCTGCATCGGGTGTCTACTTGTTTCTGTCAGAGGGTGCTTCCTACGACCACAGCTAGCAGCAAGAAAGCTCGAGACTAGCTACCATGGTCAGGACAGCGTCTTGGGACGCTGCCTGCCTCCTGAGCCAGGTTGGCTCGTGCACAGTCGGGGTGGGTTTCATAGCAGCCCTGCCCTGAGGTGGCAGTCAGTCACTGTCCACTTGCTGGTCCAGGACAACTGGAAGCACTAGCTCTCGCCAGGCCTGCTCAACCTCTGGGCTTGGTTGGGTAGCTTGCTCCTGGTCAGGAGTAGCACGTATAGGATTGACCTGACTGATTGTCTGATAGTATCCACGTCTCGCCCGCGCTGCGTTGAACATGTCGGTTTCCTGGACATAGCGTCCATGGCTAATCCATGAGACAGTAGCTTGCCACGCGCCGGCAAGGAGGGAGTTCGGATGAGGGAGAGCATACGGCTTCCTCGTCTTATCCTCTTCATCAGCAGGATAGCCCCGTCGAAAATAGGCTCTGAGCAAGTTTCGAGGGGTGATTGTGAGTGTTCTATGCTTGGAGAGGATATTCCAATTGGTTCTTGTGATCACGACTGCGAGTCCTGTGAGGAGCCACTTGGAGATGATCTCATATTTGTTGCCTATGCTCCTTTTGGAGTAAGTTTCTTTTGCTCTGAGTAGGAGACCTTGCTGGAAAGAGAAGCATCCTTGTCCTATCGGAACTATTTTTTTGCACGGGTACGGGCGCTATGTGTGCCGAGAGGCACAAGTCACCTTAAATGAATTCGAAAAGAAAGCAGAGAAGATACGAGCCAGCACAAGAAAGAAGCACCACAAACAAACCAAACCCAAAACCCACAACAAACCAAACCCCGGACCAAAGCAGGCTCATATCTCCTCGGGATGTGAAAATTGTGGTGAAGATCCGAAGATCTGGCACGGAGGGTGAAACGGGGCCATGAATTCAAAGTTCTGTTTGCGCTCAGTTCAGGAGGTCCATCACGTAGCTAACTTCCTATTTGTTGGGCAGTGAGTAGTTGCAGCGATCTCGTCAGAGGCAGTTCGGTCATCAGTGAGCAAGACTGAATGCAGGTATGAGGGACTTTCCAAGCCAAGTTTGGAGCAGGGCAAGAGCACGACTCGGCCTATGCTAGCATTGGTTTGCTCCCAGTTGGCCTACTCTGTCAAGAAAGATCCTCTAGCCTGCGGTGCAAAATTTCGTCCAGCTCGTTGCCGCTGCTTAAAATGATGGCCTGACGTGGGGTCAATGTTAGAGGACAAGTAAGACGAGTTTGACAAGTTGAAATCACAAAATTGAGTGCTCACCTAATTCAAAATCTCAAGGAAGTTTGCAAGGTGTACAGTTGACCAAGCACTTATGCCGCTGCCCCATATGCAAACGGTGGAGGGCATGGCTCTTTGGGATCGTTGGGATAGTTGGTCAAACGTGCGAACTGAGACCTGCAGAGAGCAAGCTATGGCTTTTAGGAAAGCAGGAGGGAGTGCTTCGAGGTCACACGCCCCCCCCCGAAGGGGGGAGGTGATGCGAGTGGGCACAGAGGCAGCAGTTCCAAAATGGCAAGCGGGAGCTGCTGTTGCTGCACGGTGTGGCAAGACACGACACACCAGACTACTACTATCAGTGCATACCACTCGAAAGTTGTTGCTGGCAAGGCTCAACTGACCAGCCTCTGCAGGTTCTGAGTCTTCCTTTGGACACCCGCGTGCACAGGGTTTCCGGAAACCATGCATGCCCCATAGACTACGTGAAACGGTGAAGCAGTGAAACGCCGCTATTCCTAGTAGTAGGGAACTGTACACTGTACGACACCCTGACCACCTCTTGGAAGGCAGCCTAGGGAACTGTCTATCTACTCAGTGGAGATGGCAAGGCCGGCATTTGACGTGGCAGACATTTGGCTCACTACTAACCTGCAAGCAAGCAATGAACCGATTGGCCAAGCCACTCTGGGAATCCCATTCTCCCGACACCTATGCGTGCTTCGTCACGGACGTGCGGCACTGAGATTTGCTTCTGCACAACTTCTCATGAAGTCCGCCCACTCTTCTTGGTCATCGTTGGGCTTGGGGAGAAGCCGAATCCATGTAGGGAGCGTCAGTTTTGCGCACATCTCGAAAGCATCATGTTCTGCGTAGGTGCCTCTCCAGGTTCCTTTCTTGCCCATCCTGACGAGCTTGCATAGCTGCGCGCATCCTGCAAAGGCTCGTTTGTTGATGTATAGCAAGGCAGGTGGGGTATGTATCTCCCCCAAGGAAGTACACTTCAAGAGGGCGTCTCGCCCAATGCGTCTCATTGTCTTGGCTAGTTTGAGCTGCTGCGAAAGTGCCCCCTAGGATTTCACTGATGTCTGTCTGTGACATGTCCACTGTCTGCAGCCTGTTGCAGTGTTCACATGCAGCCGGTCCCATCCAGTTAAAGTCTGCCGGCAAAGTTAGCGCCTCCAGTCCTGCCTCCGAGAAGCAACCTTCCGGTATGGTCCGATGTACCATACGCGGATCATGTTCAGTTCTTTCAAAATTGAGTGTCTGCAGAGTGCGGCATTTTTCAAAGGCTCGGGTGTGGAACCGCGTTTGCGGCGCAAGCTGATTGCCCGTTTGGCTTTGGTCACCAACGTGGGCTAGAGCGTAGCACTCCTCAAACACCCAGCTCCCAAAATGTCTGCACTCTGGGGCAGTGACTGTGTGGAGGACGTAGCATCGACGGAAGGCGCCATCTTTCAGGCAGACTAATGTGCTGGGTAGGTGTACTATTAACAGCCGAATACAATGTTGCCAGGCTGCCTCTCCAATGGTGTGTAGCCCTGCTTCAACTTGTACGTGTCTCACATCGATCATGTGTGTAAAGGCATGGGGAAGCACTTGCCCTGAACGAGTGGGCGGTACTCGGATTGCTTTATAGCATTCCTCTTCAGCTGCCCTTTATGTTCTGCCCGACAGCAGCATTGGCGGACGACTAGGTGAAAGCGGTTGCAGTCCCTGAGGGTGTCCCGGATAGGATTCGTCAGTATCTCTTTGGACGAAAGTGAGCTCGCACCCAGAGGCGCTACTTCCTCCTATGGTCGGGAGCTGCTCAAGAACGGCAGTTTCGAACTCGTCAAGTCGATCAAACTCTTGGAGATCGATGATCACCTGGAGTTCTTCTCCAGAGAGGGTTGTCAACAGGAGTTGCATCACCAACTGACGCTCATTGCTGACCAGTGAGCTCGTTTGCGACACCATGTCACCAAGCATTGCGGCGCTGCGCGTGGTTTCTCACTTACTACTTGGGATTTGAGCCTGGCTATGCAGAGGGGCAGCTACTTGGGCAGCCGTCCTTGCTTGCTCTGGCCATACGCTACTCCAGTGATTGTTGTTTTGCACGCCAGGGATCTACAACCTGCGAAGACTTCTGCTCGGATCTCACGCAGGCAGGATGGCAATTTGATTGTTTCCAAGCTGTGGCATTGTGAGAACGTATGCATATGTAGGGTGTGAATTCCCGTGTTTGCAATGTTCACCTGGGTGAGCAATTGACAGTTCTCGAACGCCCGATGGCCAATGTGGTATGCATCACTGCCGAGCTCCACCTGTCGAATGTCGCTGGCGAAGAAGCATCCCTGGGGGACTCCAGCCTGTGGGGTGGCTAGCGTAGCACTATCCACCACAGCTCTAGTGAGAGGTGAGTTAACTTGGCGCATTCTTCAAAGGCGTACTGTCCGATGATGGTTCCTGCCGCGAGATAACTACTTCCATCTGTGATGTTCCCGACGCGCTCCAGCGCGCAGCACTCGGAGAACACACGGACACCTAGCTCGACACACCCTGGCATTTCGACTGTCTGCAGGGAGTAACAGCCCTGGAAGGCTGCATACCCTATCGCAACTACAGTGTCCGGGAGTTTGACTATACGAAGGGAGTGGCAGTATCTCCACGCCTGTGGACTGACTGTGCTAAACCCTACGTCAAGGCTGACATGGCGGACACGTGCAGTCGAGTGGAAGGCTTTGGCCTCAAGTATCCCTGAGTCGGTGACAGGGACTCTGATTGCCTTCGGGCAGTCTTCATAGTCGCGCCCTTGGAGGTGTTTATTGTTTTCCATCGTGAGAAAATCCTTGTCCTATCGGAACTAGGTAGGTTTTTTTTTGCACGAGTCGAGGCGCTATGTGTGCAGGTTCTGCACAAGTCACCTTAGTCGAGTTAAGAAAGAGTTGCTATACAGGTTGCCATCCATCAGAGAGACAACAAACAAACAAACAAACAAAAAAACCCCAAACAGCCAAAAACCAACCACCACCAAAACGCACCAGAGAGGGAGCAACCTGTTAAGCAACACGTAAGGCCAAAAAGGCATAGCGAAGAGAGGTGAAACAGGGGCAACGAATTCAGCAATGCGCTCAGTAGATCTTGTCCCTCAACGGACTCGCTTGCAAGTGAGTACGCTTGTGAGTGATCTTGTTCAAGCAGCAGGAGACCCCAGACATCTCCCTCATTTGGCAAATCGCATGGACAAGTTTTGCTTCAATGCTCCGCAAAAGCCCACGGCAGGCTCCAATGCGCACAAAACTGAGAGGTCCACCAGAGACAAAATTGGACCACCCTGTACGTCAGGAGGACTGCTTTGCTGCAGACAGCAACCAAACTCATACTAGCCATGGTGCGGCAACAAGGGGAAGACCACTGCATTCATGATCGGAATTTCCAAAATGCCGACGACGAGAGGCAGTGTATTGCCACTGTGCGAATTTCCAAGAAGAAGCCACAGGAGTTGCTTGTCCAGTTCCTCCCCCCAAGGGGGGAGGCAACAGAGGGAGCATGTAAAATCAGCCCCGACTCCAAAACGGCTCAGCAACAGACATGCTCCGTGGACAGCAGAAGGTGAGCATACTTCGTCGCAGTAATGCTGCAGTAATGTTGCAGTCAGGTATCTGACATTTCCTTTCAAACGCGGCCAGGCAAGGTATGGCCGATACACGCAAGGCCCCATGAACTACTCGAAAATAGGTGAGACACAGTGAAACGCCGTTTTCCTAGGTCTGTACACTGTACCCATCCAGCACCACTACACGGGTAGCAGCCTGGGCACTGTCTAGCTACTCAGGCTAGCGAAAGCGAAGAGCAAAACGAGATAGACTGGCACTCTCAGGACCAACACACGGGTGCTAGTCTGAAAGGCATTTGCATGTGTGGATCGATTGGTAGTGTGTGCCTGTTGCGCGTGTCTGTAGGTCCTGTTGTTGTTTTGGTCCTGGTCACTGGCACTTTCCCACGAGTATACCAAGGAGGTTCTTTGATAGATAGCCTTTGGATAGTAGCTCAAAAGAGATGGCCACTGTTATGAGCAGGGCCTGCACCCCTGTCTACATATCTGAGACTTTGGTGCTAATTATAGCTTACATAGGAATCATCTACCCATTTATCCTCGTCCTTGGGCATACGCGGCAACAAGCGAACCCACTGTGGCATGTCAAGTTTATCACACCTAAGAAAAGCATTGGCCCGAGAGTACGTTCCTCTCCAAGTCATACATTTGCCAGCTCTTTGAAATTGATTGAGCTGCGTACAGCCAGCGAAGGCACGCCTTGCAATATAGAGCAGTGTAGGTGGCACGCTAACCTCAGTTAAAGAGGTGCACTTGAGAAAGGCTTCCTGCTCAATTATTCGCAGTTTGTGTGGAAGCCTCAGGCATCGCAAGTTTTTACAGTGCGCAAAGGCACAGCCCATGATTTCCGTAATCCCTGTACGTGAGAGATCCACCAACTGCAGCCGCAGGCAGCGTTCGCAGGCCGCTGGTCCTATCCATGTGAAGTCTGGAGGCAGGGTCAGTGAGGTTAAGCCAGCCTCAAGGAAGCAGCATTCTGGCAAGCAACGCGTCAAACTGGCAGGGTTGTACTCAGACTTTTCCAAATCGAGTTGTCGCAAAGCTGTGCATTTTTCGAAAGCTCGGGGCATCAACTCTGCCTGCGGAGCTAGCTGGTTGGTGGCATCATTCGTAATTCCAATTTGCATCAGGGAGCAGCACTCTTCAAAGACCTGGGCCCCAAACTGCTTGTAACTTGGGACGAGCACTTTGCGCAGTGCGTAGCAACGGCAAAAGACTCGCGTTTGCAGGCTGATAACTGTGCTGTCCAGATGCACAATTTGGAGGTGTTGGCAGTTGCGCCATGCTCCCTCCCCTATGATGCGATATCCTGCGTCGACCTGCACATGTCGTACCTTTGCAACATGCGAAAAGGCTTGTGGAAGGACTCTGTCGGTAGCATGGAATGGGACTCGTATGGCTTTGGCATCTCCTTGCTTTTGCCCCTTGTGTTCCGCCTCCTCAAAACATGGGCTCGAGATGACAGTAAAACAATTGCAATCTCGCAAGGTGTGCCAAATCGGGTCCACTAATTTCTGTTGCGAGTCGCGGCAGACAAAATCCAGTTCACAGCCAAAGGTGCTGCTTTCTCCTATCTCGGGGAGTTGCTCCAAAACTGCGCTTTCGAATTCCTGGAGGCGGTCAAATTCCTGGAGCTCGATAGTCAGTTGGGTTTCCTCTCCCGCCAGTGTGGTTAAAATCAAATGTAAGATCATTGACCTTTCATCACTCCATTGTGAGCTGGTCATCGATCCGCTCTCTGCGGTCATGGCCTATAGCGCTTGACTCGTGCGGGGCAGATGTGTTCGAGCCGAAAGGTCCTGCGGCAGACCACCCTCGGGCCCTCGGGCTTAATTATCTGACTGCTGCTAACAGTTGCTAACATTTTCACAATGTTGGAGAAAGACAACTGCACGGGCAGCCGTCAGAGCGCTTTCTCCTAGTACTATTGTGCTGTTTCATCTTCTCGACCCCCCCCAGAATATGCGTTTTTGGGTGCCCTGACTGCCCCGTACGGA
>CAXAMN010015446.1:1237469-1260665 GCA_963970005.1 Durusdinium trenchii | reverse complement strand
AAGCAACACCTTCCCCGAGCAACTTCTCTCTACAATTTTCTGCAATTTATATATATATATCCAAATCCATGCCAAGTGAAGCAGGTTTCTGACAGAACGCAGCTGAAACTCTTATGGTGGTGGGAGCGAAGAATTTGTCGGTGTAACTTCACTGTTGATGCAAAGCAAGCGTTGAAGACTTCCTCTGCGACTTGTGTGCCCAACCCACGAGGCTCAAAAGAAACTAGTGCAACTCAAGGAGGGTGGGTTGGTTGCCCAGCAAACATGCAAATGCATCTTGACAATCAGCCCTGCAATGTACCAGTACCGCGGCTTCTGAAAATTGCAATGCCTAATTTGAACAAATTCTAACATCTGGTGATCTGGCATCTCATTATCTGCGTGCATAGTGGTGAGGATTTCTACTGTGACTGTAGCCTTCCACTCCAAAAGCTTGGGCTCTTGGTCCACTGCACGGTGCAACGCCCACAAATTCGGGAAGTTTTGCTGGACATAGCCTGCTGGAATACAATCGATCACTCCGCTTGAAATCCAGCAATGGCCCTTCAAATCGCTAGGTCAGCTATGCAAAGATCAGGGGACTGGATGCGCACCATTACCATCTTTCAAGCAAGGTCTCAAACCCTTTAACGCAGTCACTTCTTTCAACGCGCCCGTTCGGTGAGCCGAACAGCGCCATGCGAGTGGTCTTCCGCTGGAGGAATCCGATGACATCCGATGACATCCGCATGGTCTCCGAGATGTCCGTGAGTCCGTCGGCTTCATCACACGTCAGAAAGAGATCACTAGGGCATCACTCGGCCATATATTGGGTCTGGTTCAGAACTCCCTTTCCGTCCACAAGAGCTGGTAATATGCCAAAGGTCAATGCACCTGAGGCGTACATTGTAGTAAATCCGAGCATTCTCAAATAGAACATCGGCCATGAACAAAGCAACTCTCGAGCACTCTGCGCGCCAATAGTGGTGGTCAAGATAGATGAGCTTCAGAAAGGGCGCTGCCATGGGCACTGGTGCTGCAAATACTGGTGAGATGCGTGCTTTCTTCAGCCAGCCAAATCATGAGCAACAACCTGCTGAGGGCCTAACGCAAATATGCTCCGTGAGCATCCCCTGCAAGGCCACAAGGAGTAACGTGGTGCTTTCGTTGCTCTTGCACAATTGCACAATTCTGTACTTTGGATGCTTCCAAAGTCTTCTGCAGGATGAAACTGGGCGTTGCACAAGCTGGCCGTCGTAGTTCTTCCTGGTGGCTTCCATGTCCTGCGACTTGGTCTGGACTCTTGAATGAACGTCTTAATAACTCAACGACACTGAACGCTCCTTGAAAGCATTCGAAATCTGTTTCCAAAGAAGCAATGCATGAAAGGTCATGAAGACAGGGAAGCCAAACGAAGCCACCAAAGCAAAGGTAGAGTGGAAAGCCAAACGAAGCCAACCAAAATCTGAGATTCTCGAGAAGCCGACATTGTCCGGGGTCCTCCCGGAGACTAGCCAATTCCTGTTTGGTGGCGGAGACCTGACCAACAGTCTCCGAGACTTGTGACAGTCTTGTATTGTGGATTATTGAATTGTAGACATTTGTAGACTACTTTGCGAAGCGTACAATGCAAAAGAACCATGGCATATCATCGAACACTGTATCTTGTAACTTGTAAGATTTTCTGAATCTCACTCCATCAATCTATAAGCACCATGACCACCCTTCTCAACGGATCTTGCTGCTTGCTCCAGTGGCCTGGTTGGAAAGGTTCTGTTTCTCCTGGCGCTGCACAATACAATTTTTTTGCAAAAATGTGTTCTTGTAGCGACGCTCTACAATGATCATCAATTATCCACAGTATCTATTTAGGGAACATTGATTTCAACATCGTTTCGATCCTTGCTTCACATCAGCTCTGCTTGCCCTGCCTCTTCCTGCCGCTGGATCTGGTCGTGGAAGTCCTGCCTCGGGGCCACCCATCTGAAACCGTCTGTGGCTGCACGTTGTTTTGAAACACTAAAAGCATCCAAAGGCTCCAGACACATTCAAACCCATCTCCACAGCTTTGGTATCCGCAATGAGCATCTGCAAGGTGCCATGCCCAAAAGTTCATGTTTACTGCATGCAAAAACGTTTGTTTGAAACAAAACTGAAGCAAACAGTTGCCATCCAGTTCCTTCAGCGGTGTGCATCGCATTGCTTCGTGAATAACGATTTTATCAATCCTTGGAAGAGATGGACAGTACCCACCGATCGAATGCTTTGCTCGTTCAGCCTGCTTCTGCAATCGAAGCACGTGCTGCTCGTAGACTTTCCGCACTGCCAGCTCCCAGGCATCCAAGGTCTGGCAGTTGGACTCAACTAAGGTGTGCGTTTGAAAAAAATATGTGTGTGTGTCACTTACCATTCCTAAGGACAAGACCACAGCATGCTAATTCATCTTAAAAGTCTAATGCGTGTACCGCAACAGGGTCCCACAAAGGTATGTTGTGTGACCCCCGCCAAGGGGCGCTTCTTGCACAGGCCCTTAAGGGTGAACGTTCACCGGCCATTCGTCTTTGCTTGAACATCACTGGCTCAGCTTTTTGGTCGAGATCGCAGATATGATGCTGCAGAACCCACTGAAACAACTTTCCAGAGAATGTCACGACATGTGGCTAATGTAATGCTAACGCAATCGCTTCGACGTTTCATACATTCTGATTCCCTTGATTTTAATCAATTTTAAACTCTTTCTCAACCACATCGGCATACAAACCTTGATCCACCCCGACTTCTTCGGCAACCCCGTGGAGCTGGAGCCCGTGGAGGATATGCACCTCCTAGGGTTTGATGTGGATCTCACTCAACGTACAATTGCCTACATCCCACCCAATGCGACATGGAAGATCAGGGATCATGCTTCTGCAGGATCCCAACGACTGAGCCTGTCTGGCCCCACTTCACGCGCACACCTCACACATCACTACACCTACCCGCCCTCGGCAAATGAGCGAGCGCTTGATCAATTAGCACACCTATATGCCCAAAAGGGGCATGATTTGGCACGTTGCTTGCGATTGATTCGCGGAAAAAAGTGAAAGCTGACCATCTCACCTGACAGATCGACTTCGCCCTGCACATGCGGTTGTGTTTGCCATGTTGGTCGCTTCCCATGAAGAAGCCCCTGCTGAAGTTGCCGTCTTTGTTCATTGTGCCCACACCTTCTTTCCACTCAGGGGGCGCCGAAAGACGGCTTTTTTTTGGTGTGTGTATGTCACTTCCTGTTCCAAAGGACAAGACCACAGCATGCTAATTCATCTTAAAGGTCTATTGCGTCCCCATTTGACGATGTACAGACAGCAGGGGGCAGTGATCCTTTCAACAGCCACTGCCTAACAAAGACGCTGTTGATCGGATGTGATATTCGGAGAGGACGCTCTCTGAACGTACCTGCAGAATTTTAACCTTCCTTCTGGTTGAACTGTTGACTACGCCGTTACCCTCATTTTTCCATAAAGTGCTAGTGCGCCCTTGTTGAAACATTCGGTTATTGCAGTTATTGCGGACTCATTCACCCTTCCGCTTTGCAAGTCAAGGTCTAGCTTCAGTAACGTCAAGTGCTAACTTCACGTGGAAGTCATAACTGACAGAGCTCTTGGGAGCATAGATCTAAGTGTCTATATATATATATATATAAGTTAATGTATTTATATATAGACCCTGTATGACCCTGTAAACGACTGCAAACTAGTATGATATACAGAGTCGTATCCCACCATATTCCACCATTGATTTTGCTTTGCGTGGGGTGTTGCTGCTCCTGGCAGAGATGATCATGGCTTTGGGTCAACGCAGTCGTGAATGGTTGGCGTACCCTTCGACTATGGAGTAAATGTGATTCAGCTGTTTCGCTTGACTTGCTTGATGTTGTGCAGCTTTTCGCATCCGCTGGTTTTTCACTCATAGGCATCCGGATGACCCCTTGCAATCTGCGAGGAAAACAGCACACGCATTGCTTGCTTTGCTTGCTTGGGCCGACCTTGTTTTTTCCCTAGGCTGCCTTTGGGGGATTCGTTGGTCTTAGAGGGATTGGCCCCCCTTGAAATCCACATTGGTAGCGGAGCTAGAGGGCGGACTAGGAAGATCTAGGCTGCCTGCTGCACATTTGCCTGATGGCCGTCGCCGCGCCTGGTGATGGTGGGGCCGCTTTGGCTGATGACGCTGCGGCGCAGATGAGTGCCGCTGATGTGCCGCTCCCGGCGGAGCCAGATCCCTGGCAATCACCGGGGGGAGACCCTTGGACTGGAGGAGGGGTGCATGGAGAGACGGGCTCTCAAGCGGCTGCTCCTTCGCAGTCAGGGAATGGGCAGGGATCCACGATGTCCCCAACAGGTCAACCTGTTTCTTTGGGGCCACATGCAGGACCAGTGAGTCAACCCTCCAACCCACTGGAACCTACCAACTATAACCTGGAAGGGCCTCCAGGAATAGTGGTTCCCTCAACACCCAATGGCATGGCACCCTCAACTGACACAGCCATGAGCGGAACCTCAGCAGCACAAGGCATGATGCCTGGCATGGTACATGTGGGACCATGCCCCTGCCAGGGAGCCACCTGGCCAATGCCACCAGGGTTCATGACGGCACATGGACCTCCAGTTACGGCACCAGCATTCGCACATCCCCATCCATGTTCTGGCACACCTCCTATGGGCTTTGCACCACCGATGGCTGCACATCCATGTATGGGCTTTCCTCCGACCGTTCCATGGTCGACCTTCCCATGGGCATGGCCTCAGGGTATGATGTCATCAATGGGACCTGCACCCTTGCCTGGGCAACAATCGAGCCAGGGCACTGCTGTTGCAGGATCAGGTGATGGAAGTTGGTCCAAGCCGACATCATCCCATGAAGCACTACCCAAAGGTATGAAGATGCCTCAGGGACCACCAGAGCCGCCACCCGATGATGATGATCCTGATGACTCTGCTTCGTCAGCGCATCAAGAAAGAAGGTGATGGTTGGCAGAGACCCAAAAGCTCATTGGGCTCAGTGCGCATCGAAGAGTACTGGGGAGAGAGATCCCGGTATGTCAAATGGAAGCGCACCATCCAAGCTCAGCAGTGTCTCTACGGCTTGGAGTCTCAAGAGCTGGCTATGTTGGTGTATTTGAGCACTCGGAAAGAAGCCAGAGATGTGGTCGAACAACATCCAGTCACTGCCTATACTGGACCAGGAGGCCTTCAGTTGTTGTGGCGGGTGCTTGACGAGGCCTTCGGCGAGTCGGAAGCAGAGTTGTTCGAGAGGGCTGACAAAGAGCTGGAGAAGTATAGAAGAGCACCTGGAGAAAGCATCGCCCACTATTTGGCAGAGATGCGTCGTCTTCGAGCACAGTACTCCAGGGTGGACCCGGACATTAAGCTCTCAGATCGTGCCTGGGCTCAGAAGCTCCTCCAGAAAGCTTCATTGGGTCGAAAAGACAGGTACGATGTGTACTACAGTGCTGGAGCCACCTATGATCCCGTGGCCATTGAAAAGGCCCTTCGTGTCCGATGTCAAAAGACCCATGAAGATGAAAGGCGGACACCCTCCAGAACACCTCATCGAGAACGCGATCGTGATCGAGAAGATGATCCAAAGCCGAACTACTTCAAGAAGAAGAAAGTGTTCATCAAGAAGCGGGTGCACACCACTCACGTGGCAGAAGGAGGAGAAGATGAAGATGAGGAGATGCCAATGGAGCAGAGCCCTCCTGAAGAAGAGCCAGCGGGTGAAGCACCGCCAGATGAAGACGAGGAAGCTGATGAGGAGGAGGACAATGTGACCAGTGATGGCGAGATGGAGGAGGGAGAGCTGAAAGAAGCCTTTGCCGCCGGATGGAAGGCCAAGCAAAAGGTGGCAGACTTTAAGAAGAACAGAGGATGGAAGACCACCGACAAGAAGGGTGAGCGCGGGCACCAGACGATAGATGCCCGAAAGAAGGCCACTACTTGCAGTAGCTGCGGAAAGGCTGGGCACTGGCGAGGAGATCCAGAGTGTCCCAATGTGGCAAATGGAAGAGATCAGCCCCATCAGCCACACAAGAAGGCCACGATGGTCCACTACACCTACATGGTCTCCGGTGGAGGAGACAGCCAATGTCCTCAATGTCATTGGCCGATCTTGGAAACGGCCAAGTTCTGTGGAGAATGTGGTCATGCACTTCATCCTGATGAGCGGATGTCCAGACAACCAAAGAGGCAAGGCGATGATGATGGTTGGGAGGCGGTCGATGAGCCATCAGAGCGCTTTGGCTTTCAGGTCAAGAAGAACACCCTGACCGGAGCCAAGCCCAAGGCGACACCAAAGGCATTGGTTCCTCCGGGCCATGTGCGACTCCAAGGACAAGAACTGATGGCAGCCCTCCCTACCATGACGAAGGAAGAAAAGAAGGCCTTGCAGACTGCTCTCCAGGATGAGGAAGACAAGGACATCGAGAAACGAAGACAGCTGTACAAAGATCTGATGGCCGAGTGGAGCCATTGCGATGACTATGAACCCACTGCCCGGCAATTGTTTCCCGATGATCCTGACTCCACCCGCTTCGCAGCCTGGCAGGCCAGAAGAAAGGGCTATGCGGATCAAGATCCTTCTGCAGCAGCCTCAGGCAGTCAAATGCCTGTTGCACCAGCACCAAAGCAAGACAAACCAAAGGCAGTGAAGGAAAAGGAACTTCTCCAGTTCCGAAGAGAGCTATATGAACAACAACTCCGGCACAATCGGTGCATTCCTTCCACTGCAGCTAGCTGGCCGAATGACGAGCAGAATCGATGTCCACATCACTTTGATGATTTGAAGTGGTCGGCCAATGCAGAAGGACACTTTGCACGCTGCCGTGCCTGCGACCTGAAGCATGTCATCTACTACTCCAACAGGCATGGCACTATGATGGTCTCCATGCACTCGCCACCCGAGGGTGTGGGAGACAAGGCACGAGTCTGGATTCGTGAAGATGAGAGGGCAGCACAGTTCCGATGGGTGAACAAAGGAGGTCCTGTCCAAGAACAAGTCAAATGCCGGGTGACCAAGGATGTGCATGGCCAGTGCATTGAGATCAAGTACCTGACCGGCCAAGAGACGATGGAAGAACTCACCCAGTCGCTGGATGGACCACCGAGGGCCCTGTTGACAGAGTTTTGGTACGAACCAGTGACTGAAGAAGAGCCACCGTCCAATGTCCACTTCATCCAAGCTCAGAAGCCTGGTTTAGCTATTGCGGATTCCGGATGCAGGAATTCGGTTGGAGGAGAAGCTTGGCACCAGCACCTTCAACAAGCACTACAAGAACAAGGAATCCCTTGGATGGAGGTGGCGGAGAAAGAAGTGTACAAGTTTGGGGCAGGTGCCCCCATTGTCAGCAGGACGGCGTGTCTCTATCCTGTTCTGGTTCATGGGCATCCAGACATCGTGAGAATGTCTACGGTGGGAGGAGGAGGTGCTTCCTGCCCTGGCCTCATTGGACCAGGAGAACTCAGTCGATGGAATGCCGTCTTCCACTTCAAGGAGAAACAGATGGAGTTGAATGGGGTGAAGAAAGAAATGAGGCTGACAGCAACAAGACACCCCGGCATCGAGCTCCTGGACCTCAGCAAAGAAGGCCTAGACACCCTCCGGAACTTTTGGTCCTCTGAAGCTGCAGAAGAAAAGCGAAAGATTCTGATGGAGGCTCCTCAGTCGTATGCCTTCTTGACTGGCCATAGCACCAAGGTCTCAGAGGAGGAAGAAGGGGCCAGTTCACAGGGCGATGAAGACTCAGAGGAAGAGGAAGAGAACAAGTTCCACGAGAAAGATGACAGAACAAGAAAGGTGGAAGAATGGACCCAGCAGCTTGAAGATCTTGGAGTCATCATGGTGCCTTCAGTGCCGGCGGTGGAAGAAAAGGAAGAGGAGTCGAGCACAGCCAGCGACACCGATGGACATGACTCATCCACCTCCCATGAGAAAGGAGTGGACTTCCTCACAGAGTCCGAGTCTGATGAAGATCCAATGCCTTCAAGGAGCTGGGTGTCGGAAGAGAAGCCCATGTACAAAGGCCTGAAGCACCGCCTGGGACATGCCTTGAACGAGATCAAGCAGTGCTTCAAAGCTGAAGAAAAGATCCAAAGGAAGAGGAAAGAAGAAGATGGCCGTGGAGAAGGTTCAATTGATACAAGGAGGGGCATGAAGAGAAAGCGGCCATGGACGATGGTGGAGATTTTCTCCTGGACCTGTGCCATCACTATGGTGGCGTCACTTCAAGGATGGCATGCCTCAGAGCCCATCTCCCTACCGCATTGGGACTTGCTCAAGAGCCAAGACCGCAAGGAAGCCTTGACCTATCTGAACACTTTGGATCCTGATGTGATGGTCATCGCATGGCCTTGTACGGTTTGGAGCCCTCTGCAAGAGTTCGGTCACAAGTCACCATGGCAAAGAGAAAGGCTTGAAGAAAGAAGAGAAGAGCAGAGGGAGTTGCTGGGCTTTGTAAGAGATGCGAGCCATGATCAAAGGCGCCGAGGCGGTCTTCTCCTGGGCGAAAACCCAAAGCCGTCTTTGGCTTGGAAGGAACCTCTCATCATCGAAGCTTTTGATGGCATGGGCTCAGCAATCACCGACATGTGTCAGTATGGGCTCAGGATTCCTGGAGGAGGACCGTTTTTGAGGAAAAGAACTCGGCTCGAAGGAACACCAGAGTTGGTCCACCATTTGGCACGCACATGTCCTCAAACACACCAACACACTCCAGTGTTGGGTGGCATGCGCTATGGAGACAAGTGGATGAATGTCTCCGATTTTGCAGGTGGGTACACCACTCGTTTTGCACAGGCAGTGGTGAAACAAGCTGAGTGCATCTTGGAGGAGAAAGGAAGGCAGCCTGAAGTGTTGATCACATGTGCCTCCTTTCCAGAAGAAGATCTAGATGAAGAAGAAGGGGAGGAACAAAAAGAAGTAAAGAAAGAAAGGCCTCAAAGCTGGAAGATCCAACAACTGCACAACCGCTTGGGACATCCCACCAATGCTACTTTGAGCAAGATGCTTTCCCTAGCAGGTGCAACAAAAGAGACCATCCAGTTGGCCCAACAGTTCCAGTGCCCTACATGCCAAGAGACACAAGCGCCAGCAAAATATTTGAAGGCCAGTGCAGAGATGAGAACTACCATTTTTGGACGAGAACTGCACTGTGACCTGAAGTACCTCCATGACCACAAGAACAATTTGTTCGTGGCCCTATCGATGGTTGACGGAGCCACCTCATTTCATCAAGCTGTCTTGCTGCGCAATCGAGCTGCTGAACATGTTGCCCGCAAATGTCTTCGCCACTGGATCTCACTGTACGGGTCACCACAGACCATTGTTTTGGACCAAGGCGGAGAATTCGATGGTTACTTCACCGGCTTCCTGGAGCAACATGGAATTTTTAGCAAAGTCAGTGGCAGCAAGTCAGCATGGCAGCACGGCTTCGCAGAACGGCATGGCGCCTTGCTTGGCACCATGTTTACTTCCTTGGCATGGCAGTACAAGGTAGAAGGCAGAAGTCAGGTCAAAGATGCCCTATGTGCTGCTATACAAGCCAAGAACTCCACGATCACCAAGGGAGGCTACACGCCATTCCAGCTTGCCTTTGGAAGACAACCTATGTTCCCTGATCTCCTGGAAGAAGATGTGGAAGGGAACATGTCATTGAGGGAATCCCTTTCTCTCGAAGGTGAAGTTCAAAGAGCTGCAGAAATGAGGGCAGCCGCTCGAGCCACTCTTCTGAGGCACGATGTTCAGGCAAAGTTGAGAAAAGCCCTCAGACGATGGCCAAAAGGGGAAGAGAGGGAGTTTGAATGAGGTGAATTGGTGTACTTCTATGCACCAAAACCCCTCAGCACCAGATTCAAGAAGGAGCCTGGCTTTTGGAGAGGCCCTGCAATGGTCTTGGCAAAGGAGTCCCACCAGCGTTTTTTCCTCAGCTGGCGAGGACGCTGCCTTTTGGTTTCCACTGCCAACATTCGGGCAGCCTCGCAACTCGAGGGAGGCGACCATCTTCAGAGGCTGAAGGAAAGTGAAGAGTTGGAAGACAACTGGCAGAGAGGAACCAAGCATTATGAAGATATGAGTGGCGCTCCAGAGCCCATTGAAGAAGGAGAGCCCCAGGAAGCATTGGGTTGGGAAGCTCACGATGGAGTCCTTGCCCCAAAGCCTGGAGGACGACCTAAGAATCGGGCCAAGGAGATTGCCAAGACCCTTAAAGGTATGAAGACGATCAAAACGATACAAAAGCAAAGAAGAAAGAAGGAAGATCGCCTCGATCTGCGGACGGCTTCCGCATCAAAGGGGCGAGAAGAGGAGAAGAAGAAGGAAACAAGAGAAGAAGACCAAACAATACAGAGAGATGATGAAGAGCATCAAAACAAGATGCAACAGATCCGAGACCAGATGAACCAGTGGCTCGGACAACCCCAGGAGGAAGGTTTCCAAGGAAGACTTCGCCAACACCTGTTGGATGACGTGCCGCAGCAGTTCAAGAAAAGAAGTCATGAAGAAGAACCTGGCACCATGACAGAAGAGCAGTTGGTGAAACGGTTTCGACCTTCCTTCTTCTCCTACATCATGGTGGCCTCAGTAAGATCGCAAAAGGAGAGCAAATCAATGGGCCACCAAAGAAGAAATCCAGAAGTTGAGGATTTTACTAGATCTCCCAATCACCAGTGCCCGATATCACTTCGGGGCAAGGAAACGGCTTCAAGATCCCAAGCACCAGAAAGGCAAGGCCCGATATACAGTGATGATGGGCGAAAAGGAAGGTACTGCGCTGGTGACACAAGAAACGGCCGAAGAAGCCAAGGCCCGCCCGAAGAGGAAAGCCCCCTTTTTATGGCGGGGGATGAGTCTTTTTGTCAGCCAGCCCAGGAGGACAATTCCAAAAGAAGGACAAGAAGCCTTTGTGGAACTTCCCAGTGGACTCCATCAGGTCTTGGTGACTGATCTGCACCAATGGCAGCAATTGGTTGAGGAGGAGGAAAACCAGCAAGCCTTCTTCGAGGCTTTCTTGCTGCAGATGAAAGCCAATGGGAAGGAACTCGATCCACGGCTCTTCAGTGCAGAAGAACGACAGGGCTTTGAAGTTTCAGATAAGAAGGAATGGGAATCATGGGTCAAAAATAGAGTGATCAAAAGACTCACTCCGGAGGAGGCGAGGAAGGTGGACCCAAAGAACGTCTTCAAGGCGCCAGCAAGGATTGTGAGGGTGAACAAAGGGGCATTGCAAGGCCTGTTCCAACCCAAGTCCAGGATGGTCATTCCAGGCCATTTGGACCCTCACCTGGGCCAATACAGGTCCGATGCACCCACAGTCATGTGGGTATGTGTCCAGCTGGCCAAGGCAGTGTGTGCCATGAAGAAGTGGCGAGCCCTCACCTTCGATGTGACGACAGCCTTCTTGAGTGGAAAAGAAGTGGAAAGAGAAGTCATGATCAAAGCACCACCTGAAGGTCTGCCAGCGCTTCCAGAGCTGAATGAACCTGCTGTACGACCAGGAGAACTGCTGAGGGTGGTCAAGAGTGCCTATGGACTTTCTGAGGCACCAAGGCTTTGGTACTTGAGAGCCCGAGAGCTCCTGGTGGCTGCAGGGTTTGAAGAACTCCAGATGGCAAAAGCAACCTTTATCAAGAAAGGTAAAGATTCCAAGGTGGAAGCAATCTTGTGCCTCCACGTGGACGACGGCCTTTTGATAACAGACAGGTCGCAAGCGGACAAAATCCAAAAGTCCATCGATGACCGCTTTGCCATCAAGGAATGGAAGGACCTGGAGAAAGAGCCAGAGACCTTCTTGGGTGTTAAGACCCAATATACGACCACTGGCTTCATCGACGACATGACAGAATACATAGCCAAGGTCGAGTTTGCAAAAGAAGAAACCCCCTCTGAGGCACCACTGGAAGGCAAGCAGCTCTCAGCATTCAGACGCCTCATCATGCAACTCAGGTGGCCCGCTCACCATGTGCTCCCAGAATATCTCTTCCGGGTCAGCGACTTGGCACAACGGGTGGGACAGGCGACTGGTGGAGATCTAAAGTACGCCAACAAAGTACTTGCCAGCATGAAAGAGGGAGCATCCCGAGGAAAAGCGATCATGAGGATTCCTCCAATTCCACAACAGCCGCTCATGGTCAGCTTCTTTGATGCCAGCCTCGGCAATTCCAAGAGTGCCCAAGCCCAACAAGGGGAGATACATCTCCTCACGAACACGACAGCCTTTCAGCAGCCAGCCCCGGCATGTGTCCTTGAGTTCCACAGCAACCGCATTAGGCGGGTGGTGAGAAGCAGCCTGGCCGCTGAAGGCTGCGCGATGAGCAGTGCAGGTGATCGCCAGTTGTTCAGCAGGGTGCTGCTGGATGCCTTCCTGTATGGCAAGACAGCCATCGATCAGGAATGGCGTCGCAACCTGGTGACACCAGGATGCCTGGTGACAGACGCGAAGGGGCTCCACGACCACCTTCACAAGACAGGTGGAGTCGCCACCGAGAGACAGGCAGCTCTCGACATGCTGCTCATGAAGCAGCTCATAGAGGACGAAGTCGTGGGCCTCAAGTGGACGCCAACATGGCGCCAGCTGGCGGATCCTCTGACGAAGGACATGCCAGCCACTCTCCTGGAAGAGCTGAAGTCTTCAGGCATGGTTTGCCTAGTTCAGACGGAGAGTGATGTGAAAGAAGAAGAAAGGCGTGCTGGCATTCGAAAAGGTCAGCGTGAACGCCGCAAAGAAAGGATGAAGCAGCTGAAGCATGATGGACGCAACAACATCAACGCCTCTTCTCCCTGATGTGATTCAGCTGTTTCGCTTGACTTGCTTGATGTTGTGCAGCTTTTCGCATCCGCTGGTTTTTCACTCATAGGCATCCGGATGACCCCTTGCAATCTGCGAGGAAAACAGCACACGCATTGCTTGCTTTGCTTGCTTGGGCCGACCTTGTTTTTCCCTAGGCTGCCTTTGGGGGATTCGTTGGTCTTAGAGGGATTGGCCCCCCTTGAAATCCACAGTAAAATGCAATTTCTCAGCCATGAATCATTGTAAGATGTTGGGTAAACGGGGGGTTTGCCCGGAAAGCAACATGCTGAGGGCTAGAACACCATGCGTTTTACAGAGGTTTTGGCCTTTTGGGCCACTCAACTCATCGTCTGGTGGAATGCAATTAATCCGCTTCGATGATGATGATGATGACGACGATGACGGACGATGACGATGATGATGGTGATGAGCTGACGTGCTATGTGCATGATGCGGATGATGCCCTGATGTGTAACACGCATGATGTGGATGATGCGCTGATGCGTCAAGATGTGGATGATGAGCTGATGCCCTACGTACATGACGCAAACGATGCGATGCGTTGCGGGCATGATGCGTAGGATGAGCAGATGGGGATGTTTATGAATCCACTCAAATGGATATATAAATCTTTGTGCATCGAATCAAACCTTTACTTCCAATCGCAGTACAATTTGGAATTGGTGGAAGGTGACAAGATTCCCTCGCGTGGCAAATTCGACCCCTGAGCCTCAGGACGAGGCGGCCCTGCAGCCAAAGAAGCCTCGCCACTGTCTAAGCTCACCACATCCACCTTGGACAAACGTTTCAACTGGCATGTCTCTCATATGGCTGTGTCAGAAACCCGTATCCCCAAACCAGGGTAGGTTGACCTCATTAATAGTCTATTCTATTCTATTCATTTTTTTGGGGTCAGCCCACGGTTTTGACCCACAGCCATGTCAAATATGCCGGCTTAATCGATTCAATCATCTCAGATCCATACGAAGAAGCCGTGCTGCCTCATCCCTGAGCTCTCCTGTCAGGATCGGTGAGGAACTCACACCCACCTCTCGCAGCTGAGGGTGATGAGGGCGTGATAGAACAATATGTATTACAAGTCAAAACAATAATACAAGATAATACAAGTACAACACCTATCAACACTTTCATTAAAGACTTGCCTCAAATGGGTCAAGTGGGTGGAAAACTGCTCCGGGCCTGTGTTGTCACAGCGAGGCTTCCCAGCAAGGCACGCTGCCTGGAGCTCTGTAACAAAAGCTGTGTAGACCCCTGCTCTTCTTTGGAAAAGCAAGACGCTGCTAATAGCTATATATGGCTTTATAATGATCACCAACATAAACCTGCCTTGAACTCAGAAGCAGTTCATTGGTACTCCCAGGGATGTCTGACGAAAACGCCTAGACATCAGCAAGAAACCATTGAAGATTTAAGTTCCAATGACAGCATGTAATTCACCATGATGCACAATGTCTAGAACTCGAGGTAAACTCTGCCAGGTCACGTAGTACCCTCGATATCTTTTTGACCAAACAGGCAAACAATGACCATGTTTCTTTGTGACATCGAACTTGCATGAACTTGCCTAGATTCGTGATGTTTCCTGGAAACAAACAGTCTTGACCTCATGTCTACTAACGGAATGACACCTGTCTCGGCTGGGTGTGGACATCACAGGCATGCGGGTCTGGTCTTCACGGGGCACCGTTGCCTCCGTCTCAGTGCGAGGCTCTTGCGAAGCCTCAAAGCGAGAGGGTCTTGGAGGGCGAAGCAGTTGGAACGCTGGGAGTAGCGCCCGGAGCACATCATGATTTGATTGGAGAAGAGCATAACGGTCCTCCAGAGGGTCAGTGTGGACAAATCACATCATCATCATCATCATCATCATCATCACATCTAAACAACACGAGTTATTAAAACAACATCATAGAGGGTCCTGGAGGGAGTTCAGATCCTGCGAGAGCTGCGACTTCTCGTTGCTGATTGCCTTCAGCTCTGTCTCCGCTGAAATCAAGGAACCCTAAACTTGAAACCGCTTCTCTGTCTTCAACATGTCACTTCTTTGCACATGAAGTTCAATGAACCTTCAACACGCAGGACTTCCAAGCTCGCCACCTGCAGCCTCTGGCCTTGCCTTGGAATCTATCCCTAAAACTTCACGCTTCAAATCAGTGGCTGAAGCACCGGGATTGCTTAATTTAAACCATGGGATGAATGGAATGGGTTGTCAATTTCCTTGGCAGTCCAAGGCACTGCCGTAGTTCTGCAAGTAGCTGACTGCGATTCGAACTGAGGCGTCGAGATAAAGCTAAGATGTTGGTGCACTCCTGTCCGTAGAGCGCGTGAAACGTGTTGTGGCCATCCGAGCTGGGGAGTGAAAAGGGGGCCATCTTCTTGATCCAACCCAATTTCTCGCCCAATCTGGTGGAAACCAAAAACATCCCAAATCTCGTCTGAGTACAGTCGTCTTGGTCCAATTGGTATGCGTCAAGTATGCACTGAGTATGAGCCACAACTTGCTTTAAGATGCACGTATGCTGGATCTCCTTCATGCCGATGGCATCTGGCGCACTCTCCAATTGCCGCTTGACAAAGCCAGCGTACGGCCCCAAGTCACACGCCTTGAATGTCTATATACAAAACGGAAGCAAAACGCCTTGATTGGCTCATCCAACCTATTCCGTATTGTTGAACCATTTCCCTCAGCACCCAGCCTCTGCATTGGTCTGAGCCGGCAAGCACCTCGCTTGCAGAACTAAAACGTGAAGCAAGAGAACCACGGTGGGCCGCCATGCCTCATAAGCAAGAACACACAAGCGCCATTTTTCGTCTCTACATGCCAGCCAGTTTTCTTTGCACTGTCCGCTTGGCTGAAGGACAGACTCAGAAACAGAGTCTTTCCGGAGCATTAACGCATCTTCGTCAGGAAGGATATTCACAGGATCTAAAACTCAGCGCACAGCCTCTGGTTCGACACAGTGTGGGAATTGGCCTCACGCTTTTCTGCGGCCCCAGCGGTTGCGCCGCTGACCGGATTCCACTTCCTTAGCACTGGACTATGTTCAGACTCATAAAGGTCTTCCCTTTCTACCCTGTGAGGATTGCTTCAAATTGCTTCCTTCTGTTCAATGGCAGGAACTTCATGCATTGATTCAGTGCATGAAGTTCCTGCAAAAGACCACATCTATGGTTCCCGGTACACCGAAACTTCAACAACTTTGGCTACCTCCAGACCTCCAGTCAAGGAGCGACAACTTCTGCCGGAACTGCGGAAGTGATGGCCTGAGGAATCTTTGTCTCACCAAAACCATGGGGAGAATTTGGAGACATCAAAAGGCACACAACTGCAAGAACAAACAAAGGACCTCAACACAGATCTGGACGCAAACATCTTTTCAGCAAGTGGCTGGAGATTCGGTGGTAACTGGCTCGGCAGGTTTTGGAGGAGTTGCCTGTGCGAAGAACGGCCCAAACCACTCAACTCTTTGGAGGCAAAAGGTCAAAGATGCCCTTTGCTACTAGGAGCTTCTTGCTCCTAGTACAGTAGTGAGAGTGCAGAAGCCCTTGTTCCTAGTAGCGTCCTCTCGCTCCTAGTAGCGATGCCAGGAGCCCCTAGTGGCTCGGCCGCTTCTGCCCAAACCACTCAGCACCAACGAAGAGCCCGTCGAGCGCCTGCAAAGATCTCTCCTGGTGTTCGAGTAGTTGACCGTCCGGCAGGATATGCATGACCTTTATCTGGCCAAACTTGCCTGATGAAAGCTGCTCTGCCACCTGCAGCAATGTGCCCCCCGCCACATTGTAGCAAAACCATGAAAACAGAATGAACATGAATGAACCATCTCAGCACAGCTTTTAAAAACAACATCCACCTCGGCCCTAGAGCTACCTGCTGTGCTTCCTGATTGTGCAACAGCAAAGGCAGCTGCGGCTTGAGTGGACACCTGGCAGAACCGGAGGAGCTTTGGAGAATCTCGACCAAAACCATCATGTTTCTGCACTTTGTCTTTCCGAATGCGCCGACGCCCGAATGTCCCCACGCCCGGCCTCTGCGAAACGTCGTAGAACATCTTGACCTTCCTCACTTTGCAAATGGCCCTGCATGCCTCCAGCTTCCCGCCGGCCGAGAGGATAGGTACCTTCATCTCTTCGCAAGGAAGAACAAGGATACTTTATGATACTTTGCCAACACAAGGCAGGCTGAAAGGCCAGGTTCGGATAACCGGCCGTGATCGAACCCAACCTAGAAAAGGGCTCGCGCACTCCTGATTCATGAGTCGAAAAACGGCAATGTAAATATGTATTGGCTTTCTTGTTCATTTCACTCAGGGGATTTTCCACAACATTCGCACATGAATGTTGATCCTAATTTTTTGTTATCTGAAGAATCATTAAGGTTTCAAGTCCTTCGGAGACCCGTGAATACTGTCAATGGCTGGCTTGCTGAGAGTATTGATAAGTATAGGTTTCTCTAGTTCTTCTTCAAAGCCGCAAAGAACCTGAGAACCTTCCTTGTCCCCTTCTTAGTAGTATGAAAGGATTGCTGAGAATATCTAATTACAAAGAACATGAGAAAGGAAAATTAATACTACAGACTACAGTCAATTACAAAAGGAATCCTCCGAGGAACCCAGATTTGTTTCGGTGGTAGTTTATTATAAAGGACCTCTCACTTGTTAGAGGGGGGGATCCCTTTTACTCATCAGGATCCAACATTAAGTTCAAACCGGAACAAGTGATAGAAATTGTCATGCCGTAAGGGGAAGAAGCAGTCGGTTCCGTCGGAACCTTTTGAGTCGCCCGTGTTGATTCCTTACCTCTTCCATGGTTCCAATCGAAAAAATCGCTGCGCAGGTTTCCGACATTGCGTGTGCAATACGGGTTGCTAAGCATAAGCCTCGACCTTGGGCCTCCCTAGTCTGAGATTGGGGATGAGTCATGTTGATTTTGCTTAATTTTGAGTACCAATGTCCATCCGCAAAGCCAATGCAAGTGCCAACGCACTGGACATTTTGCCCATGACGTCCCATGGCTGCAGCTTGTCAAGTGCTGAGCCACGGTAGGAGATGGAGCGCGCCGCGCAGGCCCTCTTGAAGCTGCTGGGCTCTGACCAATCAGTTTCACGGATGCGGAAATCCCAAAGCGCTGTAATGCCGTGTCTTGACAGCCTGAGCGAATCCCAACAAACATTGACATGTCACAAATACATGATGGTGTTCTTTTTTTGATAGGAACTGTCAGTGTTTCATGTGTTTCTCTGCTTCTGCTTGAGTCATGCGCAACTTGAAGAAGTCTTTCTCCTCCAGTCGTTGATCATCTCCGTATCCATGCTGCCCACCAGTTGCTACAGAGAAGACAGTTATCCCCTCTGTGTTTGGCGCTCCTTGTGGCAAACCTTGAGAAACCAGCAACACATCTAGTTCTGATAATGCATGATAATCCAGATCAGTAGAATCCATTGGAGCACAACTACTAGCACGACTCTGAAATACTCTGAGTTTGACGTGATTAACCTCTTCAAGCTTGATGATTGTCATGTACATGCCGAGGTGCCATCGAACTGCAAACCGGAATTGGGACTGCTCAGCAACGACCTAGTGTAGAGGAAACACACTCCAACCCTGAAGTCCATCTTTGCTGACTGATTTCTTTCAGGGGTACACAAACCCATTGCACCACCAAAAGCCCCTCACTCTGCAATTTGCTCACAAACAAACATCGCCTCTTTGTGTTGCTTGGATCGAGTGCATGATTCAGTGCAGCTTCTGAAGAATGTGTTCCACAACCACAGTGCCTTGGGCGGAATGACAGGGCACAGGTAGCAAATTAAGGCGCGTTTGATATCATTTTGAAACCTTTCTCCGCTGGTGCGGCCAAGCTTCTTGCCAGTGCTTTCTTCTTTACTGTCACCCCACAACAATGATGCCTTGAAGCCTTTGTCCATGCCCGTGCTAAGGGTTCGCACCTTAGTCGGCCCGACGCAAACCAACGGCGCTAGATTCTAGATGGCACCAGCTAGCCCGAAGTGCTTCGTTCAATAAAAGAGAACGTCACCCCGTCCATTGTTTGGCTCCCGCTAAAGACCATTGCCCGTTTTGCACAGTAGCCCTCGATATCCCCCACTTTTGCAGCATTGTAAGCTTTAAGCACCACCGTAGTTGAGAAAACACACTTTGGTTTCTTCAGCAATCAACAACAAATGAGCATCCAACATCAGTTATGCTTTTCTCCTCTTCATCATCTTCGTTGATTGTTTGCCACTGTCGCTCCAGGTTGTCTGCATCAGGGTAGAAAAAAATAACCAATGATACTCTTCCGTCTGTGATGTCCGGCCTGCCGCAACCACGAACTGGGACATTGGCTCTCACAAGCTGCTCTGCTGACTCGCAAATTGTAGATCATGTTCCGCTAAGGACGGGACATTGTTGGTACCCCGTGAGTTTGTGTGCCGAAAACAATCAAATCACCATCTCGCAACAGTACGGGGCGGCGATCTACAGTGAGAATTCTTGGAGAGCCAAAGGAAAGCCTTGGTTGACAAGGTAAGGTAACTCCTCCATCAGATGCAAATTCCACGAAGGGGCATAACAGCAATTGTCATTAAGTAAGACCCGGACAAGCAAGTCCAGAAATCATGTCTGTGGGCTGCAATCTTGTCCTTTCCATCCGCATAAAAATTCATGAAGATCCGCGCTTGTGGATCCCGGATGTTCATCTGGGAGAACCTGAGGTGGTACCGGTCAGCCCACAGCAAGTGAACAGCCTTATGGCATTAGAATCGCAGGCCGCGTGCTATCAAAGTAGCACTTTCTGCAGAATCTCGTCCAAAAAATCTAGGCCACCGGTGTAGTCAGCCACCTGTCGACCTCGCTCAGTGCGAAACGAGACAGTGCTTCAGGTCCAAATCTAGGCAAGGCAGCAATAGCCACAGCTTGTGAAGCTGTAGGCAGCAGGCAACCCGTCAAGTTCATTCAAGTTCCCACTCTCATGCTGCTTAGTGACCTGAACTGACAGACTGCCCCTTCTCGTTGTATCTCAGGGTGAGCTCTCCTGTGTTGGAATCCCTCACAACGACTTTGGCTTGCTTCCAGGAGACCTCACGGAAATCCACAAAAAACGGGAATCTGTCTGCATCATTTCGTGCGAAGATGTGCGAAGCCTTGCTTAACCACAATGTAGCCACTACAAAATTGATCAAAATTGTATCAACAAACGGCAAAACAATTGCAAACAAAAAAAGGCATACATGGTGCTCTTATCATGCATCATCATGTTTACTGTTCACATCTGTTCACTATCGGGCATTTTGACGCTTCTTTTGGGGTCTGGTCGGATCTCGAGAGTGCTTATGCAATGTCCATCTCTCCAACCTTCTTGACCAGGGAGTCGAAGGTGGAGGATTCCTTGATGAAGCCACGCCTCTTGACATCACAGAAAAAGAACAAAACAGCATGACATTTGCACATAGCCGCGAAGGAGTTCAGATTTTGTCAGGCGTGTCCTCAGCGAAAAGCTGACCAACTAGTCGTCCAGCTACTGTCATGGAAGGGAGTGAACCCGCAGCCGAGCAACTGCTTTAACCGACTTCCAGGACAGCTAACATTATGTCTTCGTATTTCATGATGTTTCATGTATACTACTGTCTACGAGTAGATTAATTACATACTGTAGTGTGTACTTCATTTTCTTTGCGAGTTGTACAGTAGATGCTTTCAATTGCTTCGAGGCCTGATGTCCAGGTCGCGAAAGGCGTTCACTGAGGCCTTCTTCAACACCACATCGCGAGAACCAACGGGCCGTTCCAGTGTGGCCGGATGTTCGCGCCACCACCTGCATAGTGCACAGGGAGAAGCGGATCATGAAAAACTTCAATGACTAGTGACTATAAGGACAAAATACTGGTGGTGCACAAAAACTGCTTTCCAAGTGTTTTCAATGGTCCATAGAGCGGGCCCAAACTGCACAGGTGGACTTGAAATGGAGCACGAAAGGAGCAGCCTTTGAAAAGGCTGTAAGCAATGTTTGCTTCATTGTCGATGTCTCTCACACGGCATATGCGCTTAAATCCATACAAACAATCTCAGCCATTGACGGTCGAATGAGCTCGCGCCTCTTGACCCAATGTTCCGAGCGGCCGACCTTTTCAGCGATCTCCGTCTTGGAAAGGCCCTTCCTGAGCTCGGGACTTCGACTTCTAAGAACCCAAGGGCCATCAACTGTCATCGATCTATCAACTAGCCGTAACTAGCTGCGGTGATCACTTGTGACATATTTCTGGCGGCAAAGAATCTCTCTTAGCTGGATGACCTTTAGCTTGTCCTTGGCACCCAGCAACTATCCAAAGGCTCTTGTTGGCACACTTTCCTTTTTTCAAAACAGCAAAGAAGTGAGGTCCTGGTAGTCTCGCAAAGGACCGGAGGACGCAGAAGAGATCACCCCAGATATGTCATCGTTGGGATCAAGAGGAAAGTCAGCCGTCCTGTCCTAGTCTGATGCATTGGGGGGCTCGATTCAACAGCAAAGATCAAAAAGTGCACCGTCATATTTTAGATGCGGTCATGACATTCTGGTTCCACGATGATGGTCAATGTCAATTTGATGGGCACAACCTCGATTACTGTGTGTGTACGAGTGCATTCTCCAATGCATCCAGGGCACTTCACCTCTGTCCTCATTCAACGTTGAGTACAAGCATTATGCATAACCGCAAAAGCTCGAAACAACGGCTGATTTAATTTTGACAGTCGTCTTGCGTTTAAGACCAAGACTGAAGTTGTCTCACAATGCGGGCGAGCCTCCACATAGCGATATGTACCTTCCCATACGCATGTGCATCCATGATTTGTATCTCCAAAATTCTCCAAATGTCTCCAACAAAAATGTCAACTCAAAAACGATCAAGTCTATCTTGGGCCAAAAAAAATGGCCACGTAAGGATACATAAGGGACTTAGATCCGTCTGCATGGTGCATACCATCCTACCCTAGACCACAAGCCTTTTGGTTCAATCTCGGGTAACCGCCAAACGATCCAAACATTGACACCTCGCGTTCTTTGCCGCCCCGGCACATTTGGACACCTCGCGGGGAACAGTTCCACGCGCTTGGCTGATGGGCGCCGTGAGGGTCTGGGACTCCCCAGGCAGCAGGATGACCATGGAGTGGTCAATCCATCATGGCAAAGCACATGGTTTCAATTCAATATACCCAAATCAGGTGAACCTAGATGAGCCTAGCCACTGAAGCATATCCGTGAAGCATCTTTTGGAATGCATTTGCATGTTTCGCCAAAATTTGAGCTGAATTCCGCCATGGCTCTGTAGTACACTGTGTAGGAGGCTATAAACACCAACCAAATGCTTTTTGAGATCTCCAGTAGCGTGATAGGATCAATATCATGAAGGTGTTTTTGCTGTGATCTTAAAGACTCGGAGAACAACCACATGAGGGACAACCTCGAGGGCAAAGTAATTGGCCTCCAACCTAATAGTGATGGCCTCCAACCTCCAACCTAATAGCAATGAGAACCTTGCGAATACACTATCCCAAAACAGGAGCCCCTAGTCTAGTAGCTTCTTGTTCCTAGTATATAGTAACTAAGTAGTATGGCCAGGAGCCCCTAGTAGCGTCCTTGCTCCTAGTAGCGATGCCAGGAGCCCCTAGTAGCGATGCCTTTGTTCCTAATGACTTCACATCTTTACCATTCTTTACCCTTCAACTAGCGTCGAGTGTCGCTCCATTTTCATTCCTCCGTTTTGGAGTCGAAGGTAGGAAAAGGTGGGCGGTACACCAAAGGATGCGCTCCTGCTGGGGCTTCAAAGCGCCATGACCTTGGAGGGAGAGGGGAGGGCTTTCAGAAGGTTGCGAATTTATTTCTGGATTTTTTTCGTATTTTTTTTGGATATTTTTTTGTTTTTCGGTTGTTTTCCATTGTTTTTGTTTTTCTTTCCCCGTTTTCTTTTCCCTTTTCCTTTTCCCTTTTCCTTTTCCTTTTTCCTTTTTCCTCTTCCTTTTCCTTTTTCCTTTCCCCTTGTCCTTTGCCTGTTTCCTTTTCCTTTTTGCTTTTCCTGTTCCTTTTGCCTTTTGCCTTTTCCCTGGTGGAAGTGTAGAGTTGGTGGCAGGTGCAGGACTTTGTGGGCCTTGGAGTGCAGATTTCGTGGCAGGCGCAAGACTTTGTGGACCTTGAAGTGCAGATTTCGTGGCAGGTGCAGTACTTTGTGGATGTTGAACTGCAGAAAGATAGAAATATATAAAGATAAATGGATAGATAGATAGATCAGATCAGATCAGATAAGAGAAGATAGAGGAGGCATATTTGCTTGGTTAGAAAGTTTTGCACCGGGGAGTTCACCTTAAAATATTGATTTCGTGGCAGGCGCGGGTGTCGGGGATGAAGTGCAGATT
>CAXAMN010015446.1:1074358-1217207 GCA_963970005.1 Durusdinium trenchii | reverse complement strand
TAGGTTGGAGGCCATTGCTATTGGGTTGGAGGCCATTTCTATTAGGTCGGAGGCCGTCGCTATTGGGTTTGAGACCATTCCTATTAGGTTGGAGGGCATTGCTATTTGGGTCGGAGGCCATTTCTATTAGGTTGGAGCCCATTGCCATCTAGGTTGGAGGCCATTGCTATTAGGTTGGAGGCCATTGCTATTAGGTTGGAGGCCAGTTCTATTAGGTTGGAGGCCATTGGTATTTAGATGGGAGGTCATTGCTATCAGGTTGGAGGCCATTGCTATTAGGTTAGCATTCAGCTAGACTGATGTCTGCCTCCTGAACCGCGCTGGAGAGCTCCATCAAGGCCTGCTCCAAAGCACGGTCCGACAGATCTGACGTGTCCGCTGCGACGCCTCATGACGCTGACTGGCCATCCTGCCCTGGTGGGAGCTCAAGCTGAAGCCATTCCTTGGAGAAAGCCCGCTCCAATTCTTCTTGACATCACCTACTTGATGTAGGCATGAACTGGCATAATATGTATTCACTTGTGTATTACATCTGCTACACATTGCTACACTATACATAATAGCCAGCACAGTGATAATAGATATAATAATAGATTGCAACCTTTCCCATGCTGTGAAACAATGTAGTAGGCTTGAGATCGAACATGCCGCAGCTGGACATAACCTGCCACTTGCACTACGCACTTTGTTCCCGACCACAGGTCATGTTGTGCCCAATCAAAGGGAACCTGGAGGGTGGTGGATGCCTCTCATCTGCACTAGGATCATGTCGTCAGAATCAAACTTGTCAGAATCATGTCGTCTTCACACGAGCGCTTGGGCCTTTGCAGCTGTAAGAATCCAAACTTGAGTCTTCTTGGACCCCGCACCCAGTGGGCAAATCGACTTTGCAACGCCTGCTTAGTTGTCAGGGCTTCTGCTCGTTCCTTGTCCAGCTGATCACGCAAGCCTTGGCACTAATGTGTTCCAAACACATTGGTGCAAAGTTTCAAAAAAACAATGATTGGAGATTCTGCCGCCGCTGCTTGACGATTCATTTTGACCATGCATGATGACTCAAAACCAATGTTGTTTGTAGTGGCTTGAGATGATGTTGCTAGTAGATGCTAGTAGGCTGCATCGCATCTTAATCTTACTTATTCATATTTATTTTTATTTCGTAATTTGCCCCATGACTTCATGCTGTGATCCAGGCTTTCAGAAAGCTGGGCAGACGCGGAAAGCTGATGATCCTGGCCCACAGCACGGCGATGTGCTGCTTTGATATGCTGGGATTGGAGCAATCACATCAAAAGCAAAAGCGGTCAGTCAAAAGCAATGGACTGCTGTTCTTTCTCAGTTTGTTGTCAGAAAATAATGTCAAGCACTAAGGTCATGTCCAAGGTATCAATGCGTTCTACCTTGCCAGGTTTGAGGCAAGGATGCATGACAAGGACGCTAGAGCCGCTAGTCGCTCGTCTCTCTGTGAGGTTGCCTACAAGCATGTCGCGCTTCAAGCAGCTCACTTGATTGACACAAACACTGCAACACCTGGAGGTCCAGATATGCTCTGAAAAATGGCAGAGTCGCAGCACATCACATGTTCCATGAGGCTTTGGCCATCTTCTTGTTCTCGATGCCAAGGTGGTCCACCTGAGCGTTGGATCATAGACTCACCATCGGAGCTGACCCCAGCGGTGCCGCACTGCTCGGTCCCAATCTTCCAATCCAGCGATATCCAGCGTGCTGTTCCACTTGTTGCTTGTTACGTTCGTAGCTTCTTGCTCCTAGTAGCGATGCCAGGAGCCCCTAGTAGCGTCCGATCGCTCCTAGTAGCAAGGCCAGGAGCCCCTAGTAGCTTCTTGTTGCTATATGTTGCATTTGTATGGTTTGGTTCGCTCTACATAACTCTACCAAGTGTATGACGTATCCGCAAGTATCGCCCTCGGCACCCTTGGGACATGGCCTCCTCTCTGGAAGACTTCAGCTGTGCAGCGTACCGCTCGAGGTCCCGGCCTCCGACCGATGATGTTGGTGCCACTATGGAATCCCGGTTTAGGCATGTTTAGACAAACAAGCGAATCCATTTCGATGTGCGATGACCATGATTCTATAGCTGTGTGGAGGACTCCAGCTAGTGGCAGCTTTTGTCTGTTCTGTCATCTCTCAATGCTTTCGTTCCCAACCTCTCGACGCCTCCGTGTCACGAAGACGCTCTGCCTACACAACACATGAATGAGCACATGGAACAATCAAGAAAGCAAGCTTCATGTTCGCTTGATTGCCTTTCTCCCTGCTTCCTGTTCACTTGCGCAATCTTATTATATTTATAAGTATATATAATATATACATATATGCCTTTCTTAAAAAAAAGAAATCACCGCCTCATTCTACAAACTCTCAAACACCTCACTTGCCAGCCTCCTCATTGTGTTGTTTCTGCGCCTCGAAAACACGCATGTGGAGCTCCTGCAGTGAATTGTTAAATACATTTAAATAATGTCACGTTGTGGCCGTCCGGCTGAGATTGTGAGATTGTCCCAAAGGCACTTAAAGCACTGGTTTCAGTACCAAGTCACTGGATTTCAGCATACTGAAGAAAAGCACAACCTGCTATGACGCACGCTGTCCTCATTCTCTTGGATCTTCATCATCAGTTCATCCCGGAGAACCGCCAAGCTGAGTCATGGGGCAAGCGGCATTCACAAGGACTTACAAAGGTGCTAAGGAGGGATGCGTGCTTGACATGACGATGCCACATGAAGTCTTTCAATGTCAAACACTTGGGCGGAGGCTCATTTTCCGCCTTTTGAATGGCCTAAAGCGGGGTCGGGCCGGGCTGAACTTTCATGTGACAATCGACAACATTTGACGCTGATCTCGCCTCTTGCTGCTTGCCTGAGATCAAGCCGCCCATCGACCTCACCACAGCTACTGATGCAGCAATATGCAGCAGTCATGTTGAAGTCTCTTGAAGCATGACCAATGGCCAAGGCTCTGACCATGTGCTCTGGGTGTGACTCTTCCGCTGCTCCTCGACCTGCAAATTGGTCAGTCTTTGTCTTGCAGCAAAAAATCCTTGGCAAACTGAAGGGCAAAGTAACTCCTGCCTGTGCAGTCAAGGTACCAAGTTGCTTGGTCATGCGACTGTTCTGGTACCTTCAAACGGAAATATCTCGGACAAAAGGACTTGGATGGACGAGAATCATTCGCGACAAGATTGTAGCAATTCTGAAAGGATGTTCAACAACTTCCACAAGACAGCTATGGCTGTGATGCTTTGGCGTGCATACTCTGCGGTCTTGGGCCAAATCACCACTTTGCTACACAGGTTACTACTGAATACTACTGAGACAAACATACACTAGTGCCATGTAGTGCCTACGAATAGGGCCTTCAAGCGGAGTGAACCGATTGCAGCAGCAAGGTGACCAACGAACCAGGTGACCTGGAACCAACCAGGCCCCCGGCTGCAAGCGATCAATCTCTTCCAGCTGCTGTCGGATCGTCGTCTCCTTCTCCTCTCAACTTCAGTCTTCTCCGAATGAATAGCTTTTCTTTCTTGTTGTTTAGTCCGCTCCTACTTAATTAAGTAGGCGCCTACTTAATTAACTGAGGGAGTAAGCTACTAGCCACGTGTTTAAGCTACTACCTACTGAGTCTACTGGACATTCCGCAAAAGCGGAGCCCAAATCCCTCAAGTCCTTGAGCTGTTCTTCCAGCCGATTGCACTCCTCTGAAACAACTCCCTGCTTGAGATCATAAAAAAGTTGGAAAAGGCCAGTCTTATGCAATATGTTTCAATTGATGCCTTTTGCATTGCTGGAGCTGCGTTTGGCATTTTCCAGCATGATTTGGGTTTTCTCTTCTTCACGGTACCCCTCTCTATGAAGAAGTCCTCCTGCTTGTCCAGGAAGCCTTTCTTGAGGGTTGCATTTGCCTTAGATCGCGCAGCGTACGCGCCAGTGTCAAGTACCCTTAGAAACATATCATGGCCAGCCTGTTTGAGTTGGTTGTATTTCTCCTTGAGCTTCTGCACGCGCTCAGCATCCTCCATCTTGTTCGGCTCAACTGGAGCATTGCCCAGTCTCACTTTGGAGCCCCGATCTTGTACCCCCCAGTGGACAATAATTCAACACCTAACATGGAATGTGCATGAATGCGCATGTTTCACCGCACAGAATGACCTATAACTTTAAACAACCAATCTTAACGGACCTTACCGGACACCTTTCAGCTTCTAATCGCTGAGCTGATATTGCTGTTTCACCCTCATACAATCAAGTGAGTCTACTGCTGTTGCATGTCAACAACACCTTTGAATCTAGCCAATGGCTCAGGCTGCTGACAGCAATCTAATAGTCTGCAATCAAATTTGTTCGTCACGAAAAGGTTCAACCCATCAAAATGCACCCATGAAAACTCGATCTGGATCCACACTCATTTGGACGTCTCGCTGAAGTGAATCGATAGGACTCGCGTGCGAGCTCATGAGGCCAAGGCACAACCAGTTTGACATGAATCGAAACAAGCAGTGCTAAGGAGCCCTGTTCAAAGTAGCCAAGGAGCTGCCGAGCAGTATGTACAATGTTACAAGTCATTGCTGAGCGAAGTAGATCTGGTGTCTGGATCCGATGGATTTTAAATCTTGCCAAAGGGACATTATTAACAAAACCAAATGGGATGCTCGATATTGATGATATTGGAGATTCGACATGTAGTAGTTAAAGTATACCAAAGTCCTTTTCAGCAAAACTGTTTCGAACAGTTCTATAAGTTCTATATGCTATATGCTTTATAATCAGCTGTTGCTGGATTCATGTTCTTCTCTTGAAAATGCATTTGTAGAATGCCGGCAACATCCAGCAACTGCTGCTTGTTGCAACAGGTGCAAGATCGTAGCGGCAGTGTGAGAACAATGGAGACATTTGAATGGACTTCTGACTTCTGCAAGTGTGCACGATCAACTCACTCCCACTGGGCCAAGAATTCAGCACATTGCTATCGCTGTTGCAGGCCGCAGGGTATCATTTCCCATTGCCATTGGGGCCTGGACTTCAATCTTTGACAAGTGGCCACCCACAAATCTATCTTGCACACCACCCAGGTGCGCCCGGCATCTTTGCCAAGGGGTTTCAACGAGTCGTGAACAAATATAAACATTTCAACATCGAAATCTTCAGAGCGTTCCGCTGTATCAGATCCTTGAAACTTGGCGTGGCTCCTGTACAGTTGAATACGTTCACTTTTCCATTGCTAGTGTGCTTCACTTCACCTGATTCCTACAAGTAGCAATTGTCTTGTTCACCGCGTTTCTTTAACGCTTTCAGTTGTTTCATCTAACTGATTCACTCCAGTACTCTGAGATTGTTTGGTAGTCTTTTTCAGTGAGTCTTGTGCCAAAGCCCTGAAAAGTCTGCATGACGTTGATTCTGTTGCAGCCAGGGTTCTTTTGTATCTTTTGTGTTGACACAAATTAAACGCCCATGGACCATACAGTAACTATTTGGTTACACACCCGTGTGCTGCTGGTGATTTTGTGGGTGGAGACAACCCAGTCGCCACGCAAGGCGAAGAGTGGCGCTCGATCTTTCTCTGAAATTAGCGCTGCGACTGATTTGCCTAAGCGGGTAATGGTCCAATAGCAACAAAATATTTAGAAGATAGCAATGGCCTCCAACCTACTAGCGATGGCCTCCAGCCTAAAAGCTGGGGTCAAGCTGAGAAGAAAAGCTTAAAGTATATAACTTCACCGCCAGGCACAAAAGTCAGTGCACCGTCTGCAATCGAGACTGACGATGGTAGTTACCCGAATGGAAACAGTTATATATGCGCTTGAAAACTGCAGGGAGAGTATTACAATGGCAAACACATTGTTCTATTACATCTCCAACTACCCTTCTTCCAGTGGGCCTTTGGCAGGTCTCCCTATTTGAATACACCATATTCTATGGACTCAATTGCTTGGATTGCTTGGCTCGACACCAAGCAAGTCTTGCTTGAAACACACGCTGTGATGTGATGTGGTAGATAAGTAAGCTGAATAAACTCCCAGGTCCAAACACCAAATGGAGGTCGCTGAGAATTGATTTTCAATCAAAGCACGGCGTCTTGTCCTGCAGGCTGCTCTCAGGCCATCACTGGTCATCACGTGTCACCATTTGCCTGGCTTCCCATGTCCAGGCCAGCACCGGTCTCCTCAAGTCAAATTGATGCTCTGGTGAATAAGTTCCGTGAACATTGAAATTCATCATTCCGCCGCGTTGCTAAATGTATGTGTAGGGGACGTGGGCAGCAATTTATCTCTGGCGTTGCGTTTGCATTAGTTCTCATAAAATTATCTCCAAGTCAGTACGACATGATTGTTGCTGCCCTGCCCCCGTCAGCTTGTTCCTATCGGCTCTGTTTGTTGTCAAACTTGTAAACTCGAGCACCGATGCAAGGCATCAACTGTGGTCAGAACGAGACATCTGATCACGATGAATTCACCTCCCCTTGCAAAAACAGGCGAGAAGACACCCAAGCGTCCTCTGGATCTTCCATGATGCCTGCTGCTTGTCTTTTCCACATGCCACTGTAGCTGGAGCCAGAGCTCAACAGGGCTTCATGGTTGCCCCGCTCCACCTGATCCCACCAGGCAGTGCTCGATTCGTGCTCAAACACTTGTCTCTTTATGTCTCTTTCCTCAAAGTTGAACATGCATGCCTTACTCAAGGACCTTTGTCCCAAAAAAACATGATGAAGCATTCTTGTCAATAAATACAGTTAAATTATGCTAAATGAGATTAAATGGGCACACTACCACCATGTTCAATGTCCCAAGTACTAGTAGCTTAGGTTATATAGCAGTTTCAATCTCAAAATTAAATACAATGGCGCATCCATCTTTGTCCTCTAAGCACGAGTCGTGAGTGCGAAAATGGATTAAGCAAAGCCACGATCTCTCCACTTTGTAGCACGCAAATCTCATCGTAATTCTTGATGGTGCTAAGCCGATGTGCAATGGCAATGACCTGAGTTTTACCTACAATTAGACAGAATTGAGACTGTTTAGAAAAGTTGCCTTCCAAGGGGGATTCCCCTACGTCAATGCAAGTGGGAAGCACGGTAGTTGTTTCTCATTGGACTCCACTCCAAGGCACAGTTCGAGAGGCGCTGAGAATATTGAGGGCTTGCTGGATCTTTTGCTCGGTTTCGGAGTCCAGTGCCGATGTTGCCTCATCCAAGACCTGAGGCAACTAAGTCTGACACGGCTCTAAGCATCGATTTGCCCAAACAAGTCTTCCAGCTAGTTCTTTATTCAAGTATCTGGTTAATTCTGGATATCTCATGCTGCTTAAGCCTCTACCCTCCCCTCAACAATCATGGAAGTGGACAATGACATCCCGGAATACTATGTTCCTCTACAAACATGAGGTTGTCCACTTCCATGTTTGTTGGGGCAGGGTAATTACGTGACGTGGTCCTTTGCGTTGTTGGCAGTTGCGCCACATGTTTATCTCAGCAAATGAAGAAATGAAGCCGCCTTTCATTTAGCTTCATTTGCTTTGCGTACGAAAGCGATTTGAACATTTTTGAACTAGTTGCGGAGGTCATTTGAATGTGGTATTTTGTCTCGCTGCCAATGCCGGACGTGTTTCAATGCCACGAACCAAAGGCTTGCATCTGCCGCCGGGTGGGATCATGGAGATCGATGCATCAGAAGAAAGAAAAGTACTGTAAAAGAAACAACATGGTTATTTTCTCGAGTAGTCTTTGACAGAGCCTGCAGAATGGTCAAATCTGTGGGCGTGTTTCTTTGTCTTTGCTTCCGTAACGTATAATTTGGCATTACAACAGTGAGACCCATTGAGGAACACTCTCATGGTTGAGAAGCTTCCCCGGGCTCAACATGGCTCAACCTGGCATTCTCCCCTCATTGAACAAAACTGACTCTCGCACATGGGGCCACCTTAATGAGATTGCAGCTATTTGTGCGGTACTGAAAAGTCACCTCACACCAGAGCGATGAGCTCGCTAACATTTACTGAAGATCTTGATATATATATATATATATTACATAATTTTACATATATTTTACATATAATACAAAACCCTTGACATTCTGCTCATGAAGTGCCACCCAAAGCACAACAATCGGAGGGTCCTTCACCAAACACCTGGCTATGGCCAACCTTAGCAGACGCTCGCCAATACTGAATTTCTTCCTTGGCTTTGATTTCGTCGAATCTTTGGGCATTCTTAGTGCTCCGCCTTTGCTTTTCTCCTCCGCTCAACTTGAGGCCCCGCTCGCCAACAATGGTTTCCTTGGACACCGTTCAAGACCATCCAACGACTCCCTCACAATCACTCCCTCACGATCGCTGTCGATCATTCTTCTTTGATTCTGCTCTAAGCGTCGTATCCCTTCGCCTGTTGATCGATGAAGGCATCCAACTGGGCATCAACTGCAGCTCGCTGGATGTCTTGATCAGTTGCCTGCATTCACTTGTCTTTCTTCATTCTTGGCTCAGAAAGCCAAGTGTTGGGTCAGAAGCACTTGTAGCCCAGCGCTCAAAGGAGGACTGAGGAGCCTTGTCGACATTGCCATACTTCAGATTGTGGGTGATGGTGGAGTTGAAAAGAACAACATCCTGAGCAGAAAAGGTTCAAAGCCAAAGCTGTGAAAGAATGGCTTGAATGGTTCGTTCAAAGCTTCGTTTAAAAGACTCTCCAACAATAGCTATGGCTAGATTTTGTTCCGCTCAACAGGATCTCTAGAGGTTGACTCGTCCGACTCGTCCTGCGGAACCATTCCGATGGCGGCCCTGAGGCTTCGTTGATTGATCTTCCTGACATCTTGTCCATTCACCATCACTTGTCCTTCACAAACATCATGTCTGTTCCATCACAGAACATGGAGAAAAAACAATAAAACACATATTTCCATGCTTATTGTGTGCTTAAAGAAGAACATTCCATTGCTTGAGAAGCGCTGGATGCGACTATTTACAGTGGCAACTGACGATGCTAAAAAATGTGAGTCTCCAATGAGGCTCATGATTGAGGAATGTCTCCCAAAGTCCTGACACGACGTCATAGAAGCGGAAAAGCAATCGAGTGATTGTTGTCTTCCCAGCTCCGGTAGTCCCAACCAAGGCCAAGGAGCCACCTCTGGGAATTTTGAAGCTGACATCCTCGTGGCAAGAGTGGCTTCATTTCCTTTTGCAATGTTTGCCTCTATCTTTACCTTTGTCATCTTTTCATGGCAAAGGTATGCAAAGGAAAGATACTTCAAACCACCCGTCCTTGATGGCCCTTCCAAGAGGTTGCCTCACCAAAGCTGTGCAATTCCGAGATTCACATAGGTGATTTGAGATGTTTGAAACATCTTAATCAGTTGTGATCTGTAGTAAATCTGACCCAGCATCAGCGCTCATTGCACACAAGTGCACCGTTTTCTATTTCTTGGATCTGAAAACATCAACAATCGGAATTGAACCGCGTTTAAATCATGGACTCTTCCAGACATGCCCCTCCATTTGCTGCACCAAGGCACTTGCTATAATGAAAGCAAACTTTCTCAAAAGCCACCATCGCCACATTCCGCACGGATAGGTCAAGGTCAGGTGCTCCAGGCATATCCTGAAGAGGCGGAAAAACATTATTGCAAAGGATTTGGCTTGTGAGCGCAAAGAATTTACGCTTGTGTTTATAATGTATACTGAGCAAAGCCCGGTGCTGGGTTGGAGGAGGTTGTTTTGTTGCACATCCTCTGGCAAATGCAGTATGTAACACTTACAGTACTTAACGGAACTCAAAAGAACTTCTGCGCTTTCTTTAGCTGCTGGAAAGACTTGCATCCGATGCTGCAACAATACAGTTATCATCAGTTATCACCATTAATATGTAGAAACATAACACTCCAGCTGCTGGTTACCGGTTTCACAACAGCCGACAGCCTATGCATATCTGTCTGCAAAACTCTTGCCTTGCTGGGTGTAAGGATCAACGTGGACTTTTCCTCTTCTCAGATTCTCTTCCACTTTTGATATTTTATCTACCTGATGCTGATTGACTTTGTCGCTTCGTCTTGGTTAGGGTGCTTTGGAGGAAGAGGGGAGACCCGACTCAACATTGCGAAATGACCGTTTTACTGCAATGCAGCTACCTGATACCAAACGGTTTCCCCCTGCCTGCACTTCAGAGGTCTCTGCCAGTAGCTGACCAAAGCTTTTCATGTCGACAATAGCATTCACCACCTCTGAACTCCCGGTAGAGGTTGCAATACTCTGATCAACATTCTACAACTTCTGTGCTCCCTTTCTTTCAACCACAGATGAAATGGCTCACATGACTGCCTTCAAAATGTCTGCCTACGCAGCTGGCTCTTTGCTGCAAGATAAGTACTCAGCGCTAAGGTCTGAGCCATATTGTAAATTGTCCCAAGGAAATTCAGAGGTGTGAAGACATTGATGATGTACCTACACTGGACTTTGGAAAAACTGTCATTGGCATAGTTGGTAATCAGTTGGGGCTGCCGTTGAGGGTGCAAAAGAACTATCACATGACATTCACCATGCATTGCTGCTAACTAAGGCGAAGGACGTGTTGACGGCAACGAAATCTCCGAGGTTTCCACTTGTCTGGCATGGCAATGCAACACAATGCAATACAGTGGCAAAATCAGCTGTTAAATGGACCTTCGTATCCGAACTACCAGCGGCCTCAAGGACACGAAGAGTCGCCAAGATCCTCAAGGCAACACGTTTTTTGTGGCTGGCTTTCGATGCAAAGTATACTGTATCTCGTGTAAGCAAATCGATCATCATGAGATGCATTGACAAGAATGCCCGCGCATCTCGACAGACACCATGGCTACTCATCCCCGTGTTGTTTGTTTCTGGTAAACTTCGACAAGTAAATAAATGTGGAACAAACTCGGCTTTGCCACAATAATGAGTATTCGCAAACAACTCAGGTCGCGGCATTCCACCGCAAAGGGTGAAATTGACGATGAGCTGCTGCAGGATGTTTAGAAGTGACAAGGACGCCTGCCCAGCGCTTTGCTGCATAGCCTCCACCCTAGTAGCGATAGCCTATGAGCGATGGCCTCTGACCTACTACAGTAGCGAATGGTGTAAGATACTGCGGTGCAAGGCACTGAGGAAGTCAGCCTGAGTAGCCATGGATGTTTTCTGAAAGCTTTCCACCAAGGATCGGTACCTCTTGACGCGTTGTGTCTATGGAAATCATCACATGACATGTTCGAAAAATAAACGTTTGGATTCTTGGATACATTTGTAATATATATATATATATATGGATATATCACATCTATATATGTGTCAAATCATGTCAAAGAGCACTCTCGACGCTCGTAGTTCTCTGCTGTGAAGTACTTGACCGTCTGCCAGGAAGGAATTTGGATCAATTTGATTGAAGCAGTGTCCCTGGCCTCATAGTTTACCAGCGAATCTGTCAGGCGGTCGTGCAAGTCATTGTCATGTTTTGTCGTTGCAGTTCGGAACCTGCCAGCCGTTGAAAGTGTCTAGCAGTCCACCATAGTCCGCCCCTGCTAGCTGGTGACATCCGTCTGCACGTTTCAACTTCATCTCAGGGCGCACTTCTTCCTCCAAAGGGTGATCTTGATCGTGGCATACATGTAGGCCGTCAGGTTTAGAATAACAAAGACCTCAAGTCCCATCAGATTTTGACAGTGCATCTGCTTTGTGTGGAACGCTGCACCTGTGCATCTGCTGTATCTTGGAACCTTGCTGCCAGCTGCACGTTCTCAAAGTGGAACACGAAAATGAGAGTCACCTTCAAACGAGGCTTTCAATTCAATGCGCTCATGCAGCATCTCAGCCTAGCATAAAATAGTGCACCAAAATTATGATCCTGGGCCCGCACTGCCAACGCTTCCACAAGGGTCGGAATCAAGTAAAGGACAACATACTGCATTGTCTGCTGGGCAGCCTGCTCCAGAGCCAGTCTTCTATCACAGGCAGGACAATGGTCTGAAAGCGGCTTAGTTCAAAGCCTGGATACCTCTATCCATCGAGCGAACCACATTCCTGCCATGCCGTGAGTGGCTCTCTTAGCATAGAGATTCTACACTCTCACTCTTCAAGGCCTTGCATTGTGTGTCTCAACAAGGATTAGTAACAAGAGGAACAAAGGGCATCGCTACGAACGGAGCAAGGATGCTACTAGGGCGCTCCTGGCCTTACTACTTAGGAGCAAGAGAACGCTACTAGAAACTCTCACTCTTCAGTCTTTAGTGCATTGCATCGTCTCAACAAGGATTTGCATGCTCAAGTTTACCAAGCAAAGACGGCAAAGCACACGCCAGGAAGAACTACGGTGGCCTTTACTGAAGAAACAGCTTTGGCGTAAGGAATGCCAGGAAGGCCCCATCTTCTTTCTCAAGTGCCAGTCCAAAGACAACCCATGAAGATGAGCAAAGGTGTTGTCTGCAATTTCAATATACCTGTGCAAAGAACTCCCCTGTCAGTCTAGCGCCAAGTGTTGTAGTAAATCAAATAAAATGCAGGTTTGTTCTCAGGACCAAATTGTTTGCTCAAGAGAAAGTTATGTATATACTGGGTGGGGACCAATGACTTAGGACTTCCCAGGTCCAATGACATAAGTGGTTGCCAGGGCGGTTTTCCCTAGTCATCATGGAGGAGGGAGACATGGAAATCTACCTGAGTGAAAAGAAAGAGCGATATGACTTAGGAGTTGCGCAAAAGAGATGCTATCAGCAATTCTTTTTTCAGTCATGTGTTTTGTCCTTGATTTCTACCATTCCAGGAATCCTCAAGAGGGTGTCTTAAGATGTCTTAAGTTTCCTGATCTTGCATGATCTTGCTAGTTTTGGCTTCATGACTTAGGACACATGGCTTGCGGCACGTTGCTCTTTCCTCATGACATGGGAGTTGTGTTTTTGATTATACTTTTGACAAATCCTATGTCAGTCAGTGGTGGCCAGTATATATACAATAGTCTTATAATCCAGAGTCCAGAGGCCTGGATGCATGAAAACCGAGTTGGGGTTAATTGATGCAAGATGCGCGGCTTGCTGGACCTTGATGTAAACCAAAGACTGTGCTTCCTGCGAGATTCCAGTGTGCTGAGATAAAGAGTTCAATGGCCATACCCACCTTCAAGGTTCGCGAAAGAAACACCAAGGCCGCATACTCGACCAAAGGCCACCAAATCTGCCAGAGCTTGTTAGTGCTTAAGTCACTGATATTGAACATCGCATCTGGTGTTGCGTACTGTCTTATTGATCTTATTGCTATTCGTCCCTTCCTGACCGTGTCAAAAATCCAAACACAAAAAATCACATGCCTCCGCATTGATCTCTGGAGATGATTCGCGCAGCGCGGAGGAAAGAGCATTCGTCGCCCGGGCGAGGTAGATGGGGGAGATAATGTTGCACACCTAAGGAAAGGACAAGAGAAAAAGCTCGAAGAAGCAAACATGCATGATCAGGCAAAGTTTCTGGCCTTGGAGAGGACCACACAAATCCACGTTGTCAAAGCACGGATGCGGTTCATGAACACCTTGACGTCAAGGCCACACAATAGCATGGCACCATGAACACCGTCATATCTTACTACAAAGAACACTTGATTCATCAGTCGGTGCAACGTTGTCGTCTTCGAAATCTCATACTGTGCGGCCTCCACAGGTTTTCCAGTTGTGGGCCAGAAGTATGGCTTCAGGACCTTGGGCTTGTGCAATGCTTTGTCTGACCCCCAAACCGCTGACAAATATATATATATAATACTATATATATAATCTTATAAATCTTACAATAATATACTCTACTTTCAATGATATCTTGAGACCCACAGGAATAGTGCTCAGCTCCTTTGGAAAGATTCATGAGAATCCACGAGATTGCACTGGAATACAAGATTCACCACTCACTCTCCCTGACCCAGTCACCTGAGTCTGAGCTGTCAACCTTCACAGTTTGAAAAAAGGACAATGCTGAGGAGTACCTTGTGAGAAAACAAAATCCGGCCAGCTGTAGGGTTGTAAGATATGTTCACCTCAAAGTGGCTCACTGGGCATGCTCATCGGCCTGAACACGACCGGACACCACTTCAAGCAGTATGTACATAAAAGGTGTGAGTTGATGCACTTCCAGAAATCTGAGAGCCAACACCTCGTTTTGTTCACTGGTGGTCTCCTGGCAGTTCAAAGTCTGGGATTGATAGTCATGCTGATGGGTCGGACAGCCAGGTTTTTTAATCAAAGAACCACTTAAGCTGCCCGACGTGCTAAGCCTGTTCTCCCCCTAGCTAGGAAAGCTCAGTGTGAACTAAACACTTGCATAACACATTGGCTTTTTGCCAACGCTACATAGTTATATAAGTTATATATTATATTACACAAAACAACAAACAGTATGATAAACAAGGTACTAGCACTCTGCATAAAGCTCTTTTGATTTGATACTTTAAGCCAGCAGCTTTGAGACTTCCGCCTGCTCTATGATTGCGGCTTTCCGGAAGTACGCCCTCACCCAAAGCTGTGAGGCCTGGGTAAAACTTTCAGAATCAAGAAACATGAATAAAACATCTACAGCCGCCAAGAGAAAGGGCCATCCACAGCCATCCAGGGCTCGTGCCAACAACGTGCAAAGGCAGCTGAATGCACCCCATGCAACCTGGGTGTAGCATTATGCAAGGGACAATCCGGGAGAAGGAAGAAACTAGCACAATATGACAAATGTTTCGACATTGATTTAACACATTTGGTTGGTTTCCAAAATGTCTTCTCCCAAAATGGTGCACTCATCGCAATTCCATGGGGGCCCGCTTCTAAATCTCCCTTAAACTCCAACCACACTCAAACCACAGGGATGTTAAGCATGAAGGCATGTCAACTGCAAAAACTGTGAGAGGTGTCTAGCGCGGACCTTTTCAGGGGCCTGTTGAGCTGCTGGAGCTGTTGTTGCTGCTACTGCTGCTGCTGGACTTGCCCATTTTTGTTCTCAGAAATCTTCAGGACATAGGAAGGATGTAAAAGCTGACTCAAAAGATTTGGATGTTTGATGGGCAAGTGGTCAAGAAATGGACCGTCGTCTAGCGCGGTGCTAGCGCGGATCTAGCGCCAGCCTAGCGCAAAAATCTCCGTCGATTTCTTGATCCTGTCAGATTCTTACTTTTCCTGCTTGCTTGTCTTCTTATTATTCTTCTTGTTGTGCATTCTTCTTCTTCTGCTTTGTTTCTTCTTTTTCTTGTCTTGCTTCTTCTTTTTCCTGCTCTCTGCTTGTTTCTTTTTCCTGCTTGCTCATCCTGTTATGAAGAAATCTAGCGCCAACCTAGCGCTGCCTTGCTGTAACACCATAGTCTGCTGGGGGCCCGCTTCTAAACGAAGACTTAAAAACACATCTCCAGCCTTAAAAGTTTACGTTTATCTATATTTTTTTAGTAGGGCCTTTTGAGCGCAGTCCATTTGTTTCCTTCATGGATGGCCAAACAACGGCAAGTTGCTGTTGGAACGAAGATCTTGCCCGCTTGAGGCAACTCCCAGTCAAGTAGCGAAGTCCTCAACAAACGCTGTTCAGTTGCAGTGTGGTAGTGAGATCCAAGCAAGACCGAAAGCATAAGCTTGCAGTTTGCCAGGTTCCCCGCCTGAACATGCCGATCAAAAATGTGACCTTGGAGTTCAAGATCGATCGTTCAAGCTGCAAGCTACTAGTTAAGTTTCCCTAAAATCTAGGAACCAAATCATTAGTGCGAGCGCTTCTTCAAGATAGCTTCCCCCGCCGCCCTACGGGCCGCGGCGGGGGGAGCTTCCTTTACGAAGCGTGAGCTATCTGTGTCCTAAGTAGTAGCGTTCTTGTAGCTACTAGCGACCTCTCCCTTACTTAATTAAGTGGGGAGGAGGGGGAGCGAGCAAAAAAAAGTAAATAAAGCGCATGGCTGAGAGGAACGTGCACCAGTCTTGTTTTCAAGCGGCGGCGTGTCAAAAAACTGAGTGCCTGAGTGTGCATGACAGTGCACATGGCAAGATTTGACACAATGGCCAGCTTTCGGCCAGCCTGCGTCAGCTTGCGTATTTTGTGCAATGCTGCCAAATGAAGACAAACACATCGTCCAAGACCTTCATCACCAGCAAATCATGGCCTCACTCCCTGTAATGGGCGGAGCGGCGGAGCCGGCAATGATCGCCAACGACCAACGACTTGCATTGTGTCCAGGAGCTTCTATCCAACTGCAGGTACTGCTGCTTCGCTACGAGGATGTACCGCAAGCTCGAGGTCCAAGGAGGCAATCGTTGTGAACTGTCGATTCACTTTGGCCTTGTCTGCAATCGCCTTCAGGGATTCAGGAAGGACGGAACAGCAGATAAAGCTGCAAAGACGCTGTGTGTTCGTGACATTGTGCACATCATTGCACAACAGCTCCTCTTCTCATGTTCTTTGGCAACCTCAAAGCTTGAATTCACATTTGTGCTGAGAAAGGTTTGAGCAAGCCTCCTGTGTCAAACCCCAAGCTTTCCAGTGTGACTATACATAATATATCATAATATATCTTACTACAGTATAGGATATGTGACTGTGACTATGTTGTTGGACATCGTGGGTGCATCCGACCTGTTGGTGACTGCATCCGAGGAGCATTGAATGTCTTTGGCTGCGAAGATCTGACAGGTCTAGGCTGCTTCGTTGAACCCAATTGCCTTTGCTTCATTTCTGCCTTCGCATGGATGATGAGCCTTCACTCATTTTCTACTAGTACATTTCGAAAGTCTCAGCTTGCATACAACTCTCACATCTTTGACAAAAATATCAACATGTTCCTTCGTCCCCGCTTGCAACGCTTTTATCTGTATAATATATATGGTTTTGAAAATATCTTGTCGACCTGGTCGACCTCCTGGAAACCATGTTGAAATCGTGCACGCCGTTGAGCTTCAGGTCTTTTTCCTGCCTGGAGCTCCGCCGCCATCTGGTCTTCCTGGCACCGCTTGCAGGCATAGATGAGAGACGCGTAGGTAAACCTCAGCACCAAATCGCTTTCAACAAGCGCTCTTTGGGTAGTCAGGGGCAAGACCAACAGCCTTCTCACAGCTATATAGTTGTAGATCCCTCCCTTTGTGGACTCCAAGTCCCCCCCAAAACCGTGGTAAACCAAGCAAGCTGGATTTTGAATATGCCGCAAACAGCTAGAAGCGTGGCTTTCAGTGAAGAACGGAAAGGAATTCACGCTTCTAATGAATTGCATTACTTTGCGCCAAGTATGACTCCTCACCTACCGAATCCTACCGACCTCTGGACTCTCGCACGGGTGAATGTACTTATTGCTCTGGAATGGCCAAGCGACTGGTTTGGAACAACCTTTTTCGACCACATCTCTTCCAGCACTGACCTCGCTTCTGATAACCGCTCAGATTGGCCATAAGCCTTGATCAAGGAGGTGAATGAAAAAACCTTGGTTGCGACTCGCGACAAACCCATGTTTTTGTTTTTCATTGTTTCTTTTCGCAAACTTTTCTTGGTGCTTTGCTGCTGCTTCGCTGGTATTTTCAAGAAGCACTCCCACCTCAAAATGAGTTCCAAGTGACATCCGGTACTAACTGCAACCCCTGCATCTTCTCCATGATGTGCTGCGCCTCCTTTGCTTGTCCAGCTTTGGAACAAGCATCCAGTGCCTCCACATGTACTTGCGCAATCTTGCGCACACATCACACCTTCCACGATTCCATATGGTTCCCCAAACATGCTAGAACTTGCAGCTGCAAAGATGAAAGATTGGTTGGTCAGTCTCGCTCAAGTCACACATCACATCACCAAACTAACCTACTGTATGATACTGTACCGCAGACTTGATGCAGCCAAAATGCTGAATTGAAGCTAATAGTTGAAGGCTGTACAGCACATTCTATCATATCCTCCAATCAAAAAGCAGTTTCACAATTGATTCTTGCACAGTTGATGGGTTGATTGATGAACTGGATGAGTGAAAACTGTTGCAAAGACTCGAGCCGGGTTCCTCTAGCTTCTCGCAAGCGCCATCAGCATTTCCCTGCTTCGCGTAGGCATTGATGACAGAGTTGAAGCTGACCTGCATTCGCTTTGCTCAAACAGGTTCTCAATTTGTGCAACTAAGATCGCTCCAGCACATCCCCTATTCAACATGTACAGGGTTTGCTTCCAAAGTAACAAACGCAAGGAACCACAGCTGAGCAGCCACATCAGCTTGGACGCGACTTGACAGAAGGCTTTGGAGGATTGCTTCAGCTTGGCTTGCATTGCTTGCTTTGGCGCATGCATTCCTGAGCCAGGCTGCTGTGATATCTGTGAAACATAATCACAACCCTGTCTGCAAGGCTCAAAGCTGAGTTGTAGCTGTAAATGTCTGGGATGATCATCATGCCAACCATGTCATCTAACACGGCAGTAGATCTGCTGAGGTCGCCTCAAAGGCAAAGTCAAGCTGGGCCTTTCCAAGAAGTACGAGTGCCTTTTTACCTCCCTCTAACATGGAAGTGGAGTTGGCCACCTGTCTGCAAAGGAAAAATGCCCCTTCAAGCCTTCAAGGGGGATTGTCCATTGTCCACTTTCATCATTGGAGAGAAGGCAAACACAACACTCCGCGCAGGCCTTTCTGGGCGCAAGCTTTCAAAAGCAGATTGAAGCTCCTCACCGTTGGCTGTAGATTTGCCTTTGCCATGTCCTCACATGCAGGCATCCGCTCGTATGGCCACCCGAGCTGGTTCCAAAAAGCCACAAACAGTCACTGAACTTGAGTGCAATCCAAGCCTCAGACAAAGCGGTGTAAGCTTTCTCAACATTGCCTCTTGAAGCCCAGGAATCAATTAGGGCCCCGTAGCCTGAAGGGAATTCGTGCCGAATTGATGAGAAGGCAAGTTGATATATTTCTCCTATAATTACACAAAAGTAATGTTACTTGATGTAGAAACATTTGTGCAAGCCAAAGAGCTGAATTCATTTGGATGCACTACAAGTGATTTCATTGCCTGCAGCAACTCCTCAGCCTCCTCTGCCTACGCAAACAGGAGCATACAATCCTCCCACTCCAAACACAATATATTGCACAATTTGAACTTGAAAAGCTTTCTACAAACCTAGAAGGCACTTTGTGTTGTAACATGAATCAATCGTTTGCTTCCACGCCTTACCAGCCTTCGCGTAACCGTCCAATAAGGTGCTGTAAGTAATCACACTTGGCTGCACCTTAGCATCTAAGCTTGTGATTGGATGCCGTTCCACACGTTCACGCATCAACAAAGGGCATTGATTCTTGTTCACAAAAACATTCCAAAGGCAAAAACTGTGTATCCCACTCCCTGTGTCCGCATCTCCACAAGAACCTCCTCTGCTGCAGACATGTCAGGCCTTTTTGCCAATGCCTTGATCAAAGCCTCAGCGGTTCCAGGTGCCTTCGAGATTCGGTGTTTGTGCCGCTGACCAGCTGCCACAAAAAAGTAGTATTGCATGGTATGAGTGACGTTGTAGGTCAAGAGGTTTGGCTGCAAACCTTGCTGTCGCATCTCATCAAAGATCTTCAGGGACTGTTCACTGACCCCAGATGATGCCCATGCATCGATCACGCTGGTGTACGCAATTGTGTCCTGGCCGAAATGCAGCTCACAGTTCACTGAAACAAGCCTCATTGAGTCGACTGAGCAACTGCAAGGACGCTCCATTGTTTCGTCACTCATTTGGCTTGAAACTTCTCGTTCTCAGGAACGCACGAGTTGTAGGCTTTTCATGGAGAGATCTCTCAACATCTTTTCCGCCTGCTAAAGCACGGAGGCAAACTGAAGCACCAAACAGTCAGCAAGGCGACCGCTGTGACCACCTCTGGAGCCCGGCCACTGCGGCCTAGGGCGTTGATCACCGACTTGTAAAGCACATCATCCGGCTCCAATCCTTGTGACGGAGCCAATCTTGGGTTATCAACCAAGTGAAATCAGTGAGGCTCCGGGCATGTCTAACGTACAAATATATTATATACAGTAACTGATCCATTCTACGGCCATGATAGTCAAAATTACATGAAACTACCATGTTGGTGCATCATTGAATTCCGTATTACATTACCCACGCACTAGGTGTTTCACTTTGAAGAGCGAAGAACGCACCCTCCCACCCACACACACGCAGAACTCACAAGAAACCAACATGGAGAGCATGGCTCGAGTGACATGCATCTCGTCGACCAGTTCTAATGCGAAAGCGCTGTCTGCAGCATTACTGCACGCTGTGATCAAAGCTTGATACCTGGGAACCAAACAACAAATTACTGTTTTCTCGGAATTCAGAACAAATGGGTTTGCGAAGCGCGTGAATCAAGCTTGAAGGTGCTAAACTGTCAATCTTATTCAGCTGACGCAGCCAAGTGGCGTGATTCCTGATGCAGTCTAGAACCAAACTGCCATGTGGCAAGTGCAGTGTAGTATGTGCATATGGCTCCCTCCCCACTGTTTCAGGTGGCAAGCGCAAAAACCATCCAAGCATCGGTCAGGTTGAACTCCTTCGATCTGCATCCTTTTTTTACATGCCATGGCTTTGTTGATGTTTGCACCTGAGAAGCTGTTCCGAAGTCAAAGTACGGGAGACATGATCAACTGCACAAACAAACTCTATTCCTGTCAAATAGACAAAGTGACTTGGTCCAAGTAGCTCTTTGCAGCCGCATCGATTATGCAATTAAACATCCTTCGATTGGCCACTGAGAAATCTTGAAAATTGACGGTTGCTCTCACACAAAGAAAGACAATCAAGGGCCAAAGTACATTTCACACTTCATAAATTTGCAGGGGAGGAAAAGAACTGTTGACACTGCATAAAGCAAAAAGACGTGGAGCCTCACCACTGTTGGGTGGAGTGGAGATCCATTCTCTTGATGTGCTTCGATCTTAGATTCCCTTTGTGTTTCTAGGTGCATACTCGGCTTCTCCGTGGGAGGCTCGCGCACAAGCTGACTAAGCATCACAAAGTACTCCTTCCATGGGTCGTTTCACGTCAGGTTGTGTAATATTCTTTGAGTGCGTTTCTCTCAACCGTCTTTTCTCTTCTCCCCCTTTTCTTTATTTGTTTTCCCTTTTCTCTGGCTTCGCCGTTCCTTTCGCCGTTTCTTACTTTCTTCCTTCTTCTTTTTCCTCCTTATTTGTTCTTACTAAGTTTTGTGGGAAAGGTTGTCAACAGAATGTTAAAGCTCTTGAAAACCAATCTCTTTGAACATCCCGCTCTAGTTTTATATCGTTTGTCCGCTTTGTGTTTCTCTGGGCGGCTCAGCGCCTCAGCCTTGATCAAATTGCCTGCCTTCCCTGCAGCCTGAAAACGAATCGCACAACATGGTTCCAAACTGTTATTAAGATTGTAAATTAATGATTCCTTTGATCAAAGGCTAGCCGAAATGACGTGTGTCAACAATTGGCAAAAAGGGACACACCTTGACACCTCTCAATCCAAGACCGTAGGAGCCTTAGACATGAGTTCGCTGGTGCAGCGCGCCTCCAGCATCTTGCCTAAGCCCTTAGGGTTCTGCTGCACGTTCATCTCTTGAAGATAGCCAAGCCAGTACTCTGCACGCGTCAAATTCCCTGCGTTGGCACACGCCTTGATCAATGTGTTGATTCGCCTCCTCGAAAAGACAGACTCGAAGTGTCTCTGGAAGGAAGTCTCAAAGGTTAGCTTACTAGTAGTGATGGCCTTGAACCTAATAGGAATGGCCTCCAACCTACGTAGTAGCTTCTGGTTACTAGTAGTGTCGGAAAAGCAACAACCATTTTGTTCAAATTGTCAATGTCACAAGTGAGGCCCTTGTGATTCACCTGGATGGGGATTGAGAAGTTCCACAAGAATGAATAGCTTACATTAAAGCAGCTGGTGTCCTGACCAGGCTTCTTTTGTAGGGCAACTTGGTGTAGTAGTGCTCTGTGTTTGCAATATCTCCCTCTTCAGCATACTCGTTGAACCGGGCTTCAAGGTTCTGCACCAAGCAATGCAAAATGCAGGCTCTCCGAATTCCTTTCGCGTGATGTTTGATGCTCTCACAGGTTCCTCTTCAGGCCTGCTGGAGTGAATCCGGACCTCAAAGTCCACTGCACATTGCTTGTCTCAACAGGTTGATGGAAAACACAAGCAAACTTGCAAGGGAGCAAACTTGCCTAACACGCCTCAGCAGTTGGATGCAGTTGCTATTTCTTTCCCACATGCTTTTGAAAGGAACACATTCGCGTACTCACATTCCAATGGTGTAGATACTTCCAAAGAGAGCCTTTTGATGTTGCTGCCAAAGGGCGCACCTCCGCAAAATTGTTCCTGAATTTGCAAAGCCAGGTGTTTTTTTCCTCATGAGTGTGCTGAGGACTCCACTGCTCAAGAGATGCTAGCAGGAACCACAAAATAATGATGATGCGACATCCTGCAGTGCTGGAGCGTTCGATTGACATGGTTCAATGATGTTGTGAACAAAGATATTGATGATTGATTGTACTCATGTCCTTGGTGCACGCGCTTTGCCTTCATAACCAACCATGGGCACCAAACTGTGCAATCCTATTTGCAAGCTTTGAAATCAATGAATCAATGCAAAGTTTTCGCGACATGCTATTTGACAAATGAACATATCTAGAGCTACGACATGCATGCCTTGTCTACTACCAGCAACATGCAAGAGTTAAAAAAAGCTGCGAACTGGCTTTCGCCTTTCGCCTGAGCCAACCATTTCCATTGCCCATCATAATCTAGTGGCTTTCCAAACTACAAACTGAGATGGACTGAGTGTATAAGATATGCAGAAATATCATAAAAATTAATCTTACTTTCATACAAAAAACACACGACACGTTTCTCTCAATGTGTCCAGCAAATGTCTATGCGCATTCGACTTCAATGCATCTCGAGTGCTGAGGATCCCTGCTAGCACCACTCGCCGACACATTCGTGTGTCTTCCTCCGAAGTCGCCTATTCTGCAAGCAGCTGACAGTAACCCATTCCTTGTAGCATTCTACTGGATTCTACTTTCAGCTCTTCTCGTGAATATTGAATCTTAAACTCATGCATTGCTTGGCACAAAAATATGGCATTGTGGTGGTGCTGCATGCCTCATTAATTACAGTATGTAAGTGTCTGATTTGACCGCAATCTAGTCGCCAAGTGCAACTGCTTTTTTCAAATCACCCGGACGACAAATGCCAGCAGTGTGAGATGCTGCGTCGTGATTTCAGGTGGAAATCAACAACAACTAGGCAAGAGTATGAAATTAGAGGGGGATTTGCCATCCTGTCAAAAGCTGTCAAAAGTATTGCTATCACTTCGCCACTTCTGCGATTTGTGGTGCAAGGACAATGATGGGAAGTAGCGCTCCTCCCCGCGAACGGACCAAGTGCTGTGTGGTCTTGGGCTCCATGGTTTGACCTCGCACTGCAGAACCGATCACCTGTTCCTTGCAAACATCTGGACGCATGCCAGGTGGATTCACCAGAATATCTGGATGCTCATAGTTCACTGACACCGCAGGAATGATGGTCAAACCCGCAGCTTTGAAAAGCTCTAAACGATGGTGACCGTCAATGACCACATCATATTGAGAATCGATGATGATCGCTGGCAAGATCTTCACTGGGAGGTCTCGGACATACTCCTGCAGTTTCTCTGCCCGGTCTGTCAAGACCTCTTCGTGAGGACGTAGATCATCAATGTGAACCAAGCGAACGCCTTCAATGACATCTGGATTTACATCAGCTGAAGTACCGAAGGTCATCTGCTTTCCTAGAGACGCAGCATTGCTTTGTCTGCGTAGTAGCGCCTGGTAGAGAACCGAGAAGTCATAAGGTCTTCGCACGGCCAATCTCACAATGCTTGGTTTGTCATACCCAGATGCGGCATGGCGAATTGGACAGCCACAATGCAAGGCAGTTCGATATACATCCTTGGCATCATCCGTACTTCCAGTATCAATCCAGATCCACGAAAGCCATGGTTTCCCAAGGAATTGCCAGGTTGGATGCAATCTTTTTAGACGTGTCACCATATGCAAGCGCCAGGCAGGAGTTTCAGCCCAAGTTCTTTCCAGGTAGCTACGGTCCTCCATTGCCGCCCTCAAATACGCTCGGGCAAAAGCCGTCACAGACCAGGGCACTTGCATTGCGAGCAAGGAATCTCTCTTTTCCTGAGTCGGGCACAAGACTGTCCCTATTCTAAGTCCGGTGCAAGCGAAAATCTTTGTCCACGACTGCACCAAAAAAATGTGGATATGCTTCTTGACCATGCTGTCAACGAAGTGAGAGCTCACGCCCCGCTGCTGAAAGTCTGGTCCAGCCCAAAAAAGCATTGACTCGTCTACCAGGACCCAGCTGCCAGGTGCGGCATTGCTGGAAATCCATCCTTCAATCTCTTCTCGTTCCATAAAATCTCCTGTGGGATTGTTAGGATTCACGAGGCAAATGATTGACGCCTCCGTAGGATTGTCTGTGGTTCCCCGGCCGGCATTGGTGCAAGCACGCTGGTATTCCCTGTATTGCACCTCTGTTTGAGGGTTAAGGCAAAACTTGCCTTGTGGAGCTGCGCGTGCCAAAAGGTCTATCAGCTCACTGGCCCCATTTCCAAAGATCAGCTTTTGTGCCTCATTTGGATCCCCTCGAAGAAAGGTGGCGACCAGATTTTCTAACGGCTGATCTGCCCGTTGTGGATAGTGCTCAATTGCAGGAGAGGAGGTCACCTTCTGGTCTGCACCCAAATGCATATTCCAAGTTTGCAGAGTTTCAGGGCCTTCCAAGAGCTGCTTCACAGCCTCTACGGCCGCTGGTACAGGGCCCAAGGCATTGGTCGTCACCGAGAAATCACAAACAAGGCGGTCCACCTTGTGAATGTCATCACCTCCATGAGTTTCTGCGCCGAAAAAACGACGAGAATGAGATCTCGCAAATGTCCAAACAGGACACTTCACCGGGAAGCTTGCGCGGCGCACTATGGCCGCTCTGCCAGCCTTCACTAAGCTGGCCATGGTCCCACACTGTTTTCGATCTTGAGTTGAAACGACAGAAGGATACAGCAAGCATAGGCATAGCTCAATAATTTGCTCAATCCATACTAAGAACAAGAACGCTACTAGGGGCTCCTGGCATCGCTACTAGGAGCAAGGACGCTACTAGGGGCTCCTGGCCTTACTACCAGGAACAAGAAGCTACCAGGGGCTCATAGGGGCTCCATCTCAAATGTGCACTTGCACATGGTTGCACAAGTTGGACACTGCTAGACTCGCATAAAGCCCACCTGTTTCTTGCACGAAATCGAAACGAAGCTTGCCACCAGCACCTGAACTTTCTCATTGGAGCAAAAGCACGCAAAACTCCATAAAACTCCCATCCAAATTCGCTTTTAAACCAACTACAATCACAGGACTGAGTGTCTGACATCTCTTATCCATGCGAACAAGAGCCAGTCAGCAATGGACGCATCAAAACTCCAGGTTTTAACCTTCAAATCACGGGCATCACGCGAACATGGCCTGGGTCTAACTCACTGCCCTTCAGCGGCCTGTTCGCTCCACCAGGTGTCCATCTTGAACTCGAATGGTGACCATAGGAAAAAGGCAACCTGCGAAAGATATCAGCCTTCCCAAAAGGGGTGTGTAAATAAATATGCAAAAATTGGATTGGATGATCCTGGATTTTCCTGGATGATCTATATCACTGGTTCTAAAACACCAAATGTGCTAAGCTGCTGGCAGCCACCGCATCAAGAACAATTGTTAGCCTGAAGAATCAATATTTCAGAGTACATGTCGTCTACCGTATGTATTTACTGGATTAGCAGGAGGAGGGAGACCAAGCACGACCACCTCGAGCAAAGGAAGCATGCAACACGAATATAGAACACCGGACATGCTTTTGCGGAGTTTGGGACCAAGACAGAACGCCCAATGTTTTGAACCATCTATGAGTGTAAGCAATCGTACCGTGCCGTGTGAGGCCCCAGCATGGTATACTATTCATTGAGATGGAAAACAATAGTTAGCAATCGAAACAACAATGAACAAAGTAAAGTAAACCCCTCTGTACTTACCTTCCTTCTATATAAATACTGTTGTATTTTCTACTTGGTTCCAAACATTTGTATACATTTGTTGTATATATTATGGATTGATCTCTCTTTGATTTCGCTTTTGACTTCTGAGCGTTTGACGCCAAACATGCTCGCCACAAATTCATTCTTCTGGTCTCCAGCTCTGCCTCAAAAGAACAGTCAGGAGGCGGCACTCTATGGTGTTGTGGTGCAACTTGCAAACCATCTGCTTCAAACTCTTCACATGCATCCTCCCTCCCTCACCCAGCAGGGCACCCGCATCTATATGTACAAAGTCAATCAACATACTTTACATCATTTGCAGGTTGCACGTTGCAAATATCACTGTGCCAAGGGCGTGACGACAGGCGCCAAGGGCGCACGACCTGAACGGTTGCAACAATATCGGTGACTTTGGCTGCAATCTTTAAAGAACGCATCATGTTTTCAACACATCAGCGCACGCTAACCTTGAGGACATGCGACCCAAATCAAGCAACATCATGCGCAAAAGCCCAAGAAGGAACTGGCGACAAATGACCGTGCTGGCCTTCTTCCATGGACAGCATCATCTTGAATGATGCACGGCGAAGCGGACCAAGCAGCTCAATCAGTGAAGCGGCAGGTGGAAAGGTGGCAGCACATCAAGAAGCTTGCAAGATGTTTTTGGGTGCATCCAGTGCAAACCTGCCTTGCATAGTTTAACGGACTGAGAAGAAGGGTGTGGCCAGCATTTTCCCCCACCAGGTTTTACCAGCTGCCTACGTCGTACGTTGAAACATGTCCATTGCCAACTACATTACATCCCCTGAGTAACTCTTGTTGTGTGCCGTCTTCGTTGTGATTGCAATTTCTGGCTACCATGGCTACCCACTTGCAGCTGTGGTTCTTTGCTCGTACTCGCTGCTGCACATAAGAGTGCACAAGTAGGCCATAGGTTTTCATTGCGCTCACACACAATCTCTGAAAGCAATGCTGCAACACAACAAGCTGACAAGCACTTAAGCCATGTCAAAGAATGGCTTTGGCTCGCGGTATCCACAATGTCATCATCTGTCTTGCCTTGACTGCTTTTCGTGATGGCCCAACATGGGTCACGCACCAAGCGAAGGTGAACATGGCGAAGACCAACGCAGTGTGGAAGCTCCGTCGGGTCAAAGTTTGGGAGCTCTCCACTTCCAGTTTGGCTTCCACACCATAGGTATCTCACATGTTTCACATACCGTTTGGTTGCTGCGTGTCATTCTCGCTTTGCAAAGTCTCCTGAGTCAAGTCGAGGGTCCAGTCGACTCTCAAGAGCGAACCGCGAGGTCGGATACCATGCGAACCGAGTGCCCTGCCGAGTCAAGCTGCGAAGATCAAGATAGCCAACTCTAAAACGTAGGAAGTCATCTCCCCTAGGCCACGGCCTTTATGATCTCTATGCTTGTGCCAACCATCCCTTCACAAAATTAAGGGCCTGGTCAGGGCAGGCAGCGACTTCGTATCAAACTCAAACTGTGAGGTGCGCAGTGCAAAGAAATGTGCGTGAACACGTGTGACTTAGTGGGTTTATGCGGGCTTTGGGCATTCCTTCCGGTAAGACCAACCGCGCTGAGTGTGTAGATGTTGCTGAAGTGCTTCAAGATTCCAGCTGGTAACTAGTATGCACTTGCACATGATTTAGCTGACTTTTTGATTCGTTGGTGCAGTAAAGACTGAGCTGCGGAAGAGCAGCATGTAGGACCTGACCTTGATTCAGGTGGTCGGTACAAAAGAATTGGAGTTCCTGCACCATGTCTATGATGATGTCAACAGCACGGCCTTTTTGGTCAATACATTGAGGCCGTACTTTCACAACTCCCTAGCTGCCTGACAGCACTAGAAAGTTGCCTGCACTCTGCATGGATCACACAACACGGCAAAAAACAGGGTTATATAAATGTGCTCTCACATCATTGCAACCATTCGTAGCAAGTCTGAGAGTTTTGATGATGTTGATGATTTCAAGTCATTTACATCATGTCCCTACGCTGCGTCAGGAAGCCATTGCTGACACGAAGGAGGGCACCTCCTGAAAGTCTATGCTTTCGAGTCTCTGCACCTGGTTTCTTGATTGTACTTACATACAGGTCACCGCTTTTGGCAGTCTGTTTGTTTTGGGGCATCAACGGGCATCAATCAAGCTTAGGTTGGTGCTGATCTTATGACCTCATTATGACATGTAGCTTTCAACTTTGGGGTTCCAGTCCTTCTCACCAAATGCTTTCATCTTCTCGGGGGTCAAGACCTTGTCGATGAGGCCATACCTCTGCCAGCACAAACAAATCATCTTTCTTTGGTGCAAAGTCAGCACTTGTGGAAGGCCAGGGATACTTAGGAACAGGGAAGAGGAACTGGGCACTGACTTGGGATATTGCAGGATTGCCGGCAAAGGGGAGGCGCTCCAAAATGGGAAAAGAGACAGGAATGAGTTGTGTCAATTGGTCCCTGACTCCACTGCTTCGTCCGGCGTCATGTAGTAGCATCGATTTGTGTCCTTCCATCGTCAGGCAATCAATGTTCATAGTGGCAAGCTGCTGAACCAACTCACTACTGGGCACATTTCTTGCATGCAATTGCGTACCATGTGGAAAAAAAACACACAACCTAGCAAAAACCAACACTGTCTTCTCCTCCACCACCTGTTCCTTGGTCTTTCCAGTTGCTTTGGAGAGGAGCTCACTCATCGTGGAGCGATTCTGCAACACCTGAAGCCATTCCGTGACCACTCCGCGTGACCGAAATTAAAGTTTGGAGCATGATTGACCGGGACATCGCTGACCATCCACATTACTCCCTAGTCTAAACAAGAGGGCTTTTTCGAGATGCGTCTTTCAATCTTTGATCATTGCGTCGCAACATTTAGCAACAAAATGCAACAAACGCTAGATCTGTGTGGTCCAAAAGTCCATGTGTTGGCACCATGGATGACGTCAGAGATGCCCTGCCTCTCGTGCCAAGATGCGGATGTCTGATGCCTGGCGCGGGCCCCGCGCTGGGGGTTCTCGCGGCTCTGAAAGCCTCAGGCGAAGGGTGATATCGATGCTGCTCTTAGTAGCGTTCTTGTTCCTAGTAGTAAGGCCAGGAGCTACTAGTAGCGTCCTTGCTCCTAGTAGCGATGCCCTTTGCTACTAGTAGCGTCCTCTTGCTTCTTCCTTCCCAAAACACAACATAAATGGCATTGCTGACAAACCTTCTCTTCCTGCAATGACACGCGACACAAGGTTACGACCCTGCAGCTTCACTAACTATTGATTGACTAATACTTGAAATGCCAACTACACAACATGCCCACTGCTTTGTACAAAAGTCAAAACAGCTTCGCCTTTCCGTGAATATGAACGCTTCTGCATACAAGAGCATAGCAAGAACACTTAGTTTTCATCTTTTCTCAACAAAAAATGATTCGGATGAGACCCTTGAGGTCCTGTCTCGCCAGTACAGTGCTCCAAAACGCATCCACTAGGCTCACGACATCACAGTTGCATTTGGCAACGCAAAACCTAACACTGCCGCGGACTATGCAAAAGACCTGCTTGCTTGTCGGAATATGAATGCAGCCTGCTTGCCAAACTCTCTCTCAGCCAACTCCAACATTTGTTGCAGTCAAGAAGCGCTTCCCCTTTTTGCCCAATCCCAAAAGCACAGCTGCAGTGCCATAAGCCTGAACCAGCCAATCACATCAAAAGCACTGTATAATAAGTAAACGGCTTGCCTGGCCGATGGCTATGGTCTGGATGTCTGGCTTGATGTACCTTATAATCCATCTCTATGTTTTGCTCCTGAAATCATAATCCAACATCAATGTATATCTTGCTCTCTTCACATTTTCGGCCCTATGCTCCAGACCCCATGCAGTCCGCAATGGCAAAAGCGTCGGTTTCCATGCCAACTTTGGACTCGCCAATATACCTGATGAAATGCTGTAGCTTGCTAGGCATGTTGCCACTAGGAGCAAGGACGCTACTAGGGGCTCCTGGCCTTACTACTAGGAACAAGAAGCTACTAGGAGCAAAGGGCATCGCTACTAGGAGCAAGGACGCTACTAGTAGCAGTACTCAAGCCGTGATTCCAGTGTGCCATGCGGGGCACCTAGTGTTGTTCTTGATGGTTGATCCAGTGCTATTGATGTAGAGGGTGATCTGGCAGTGAAAAACCAGGCATTGAAGGTAATCAAGCAGTTCAAACTTAAGCTATGGCGAGGCTGACCGGTTTGTCTGCAGACTCATAATTCAAGTACAGGAGCTGCGCAATGATCAGCTCAGTAACCTTGCAAAGGTTGGTCTTTACAGGTCTCTCATGCATTTCTCTGAGTATGGCCTCTGCGGTGATTGGTGTGCCGAGATACACAATACCTTGCAAGGACAAACATGGTCGTTGGCTGCGGAGGTGTTTACCTTTTTGACAGGTTTGAGGTCTTGCAGGCTTATGAGGACTGTCAATTTTTGCATGAGTCAACTTGGCATCTGACAGAGATTTCGCTACATCTCTAGTCTTGAACATTGTTGAACCTTGTTGCTATTTACAGTTTCTTCCTTTTCCTTGTACAATGAAGGATGCCTTTATATTTCATTTACTGATGGGACCTGTTCCGAACAAAGACCTAACAAAGTAACAACTGTGCGCAGCAGGTGTTCAGTCACTGCCAATCATCTCCTCAGCCGAGATCCCGACGTTCCTTTAATAATAGGGATGGCAGGTCGGGAGGTGGCCCGATTGGTGCACCCTGGGGACGCTTTCGCCGTTCTTGGCGACGTGAACGTGAACATGTAGTCAACAAAGAGCCGCAAAGGTCTTATTTAATTAGTCACTCTTGATCCAAAGTAACTGAATTGTGTTGCTCGCATACATTTACGAACATTTCGCATGTTGTATACAGTGAAGGTGAACAGCACGTGAAACAGGCGATTGGGAAACCATGAACTTGAACATATAGAAATCAATAGATGAGAAAAGTACGCCCTGACAGTGACTGAAAGCAAGACAACAGGAAGAAAAACAAATGTAGAATCACGGAGAACTAAACACTGGGAAGGAGGGGGTGGGAACAGCAGGAGTGGGAGCCAGAGCCATGAAGCGCGCAGGAGTGCGGGGAAGGAGAGGGGGAGGGAGGGCAGCTTCCAACCTGCCATAGAGTAGCTGCCAGCAGTCCTTAAGGAAAGGTGAACAAAAGGTTCACGAAGGGGTTTTAAAAAGGATAGAATAGGGTTTGAAAAAGGTGCGGAAAAGGCGAGCGACTATTCACAATTTTGGTTAAACATTTTATTCACTTTTGTCGAAACACCCTTTCCTGACCTTTTCATTGTTTCAGGGATTTTGCAGAAATAAGTCGGATAAACGTTCATAATCATACACACATGTTTGCATGTGTGATGTTGCTGCAGTGCTTCAAGCACCCGTCATGCAAAATATCATTGACCTCATCCACACATTCCAATTGCTTGACGCCTAGCTTTGCATTGTGTGACTTCTGTTCCAAGCAAATCTCAATGGATGGAATAATGGAATAGGCACCTCGCAGATGCCCTTGTGGCCTCTATCACAACGGGAACTGCAGTTGGCTTGCTTTTCATGTCTACGTTATAACTAGGTATTTATGCATTTGCCCAAATATAATATATATATAATGTATGTATATACAGAATACATCAGAAAAAAAATGCTGTTTTGAGCCTCCCTCCTTATATAGAGATAAACCCAAATTGATTACAGTGTATATTTAGTTAGATTGGTCTTCTCCATTTTCACCGTTCATTCTCCTCCTACACTCAAATGCTTGAACCTACAGTAAGGTATTGAGTCACATGTTTCGGAGTAAAGGCACACATCACCATGGGCACAGCTCATCTGCGTGAACTCACCATGCTCGCATCAAGTCACCATCAAAACATCAAACCACAGTGAGCACATTCGCAAAGGCTCCACAAATCAAATGTGGTCATGCGTCATGAGTCATATTGCATAATTCGTTCTTAGCAGGAAGTGTGATGAGCAAGAGAAGTACTTCGCAACCATCAAGCAGCGTGGGCACCACCTGTAGCTGCCAGCCTGTGGTGTGTATCCCTAAAGCACACCTTGGCACGCCTCTGGCCGATAGCTTCACTTTCACTTGCCAGCAACGTTGAACATACAGTTGATGATCGTGAGCATAGCGATACCTCTGCATGAACCTCCCTGAAACCTCGCGCGACATACACGCAAGGTTGGGCCCTCCACAACACCACATCCGGAAACCTTACGAAAATAAAGATAAATAAAGCCTTTCAAACATGAATAATTGTCGTGTACTGGAACATGATGAAACCCTTGCCGTGCAAATGCTTGCTTGGCCTCGTAGGTTTGGGGTGCTGAAGCGTATGCTGCTCTGGCTGTCCTAGTTCGTCTGCCTCTAAGACACCTGTCGCGAAGCAATTCACTCGCACAATGCACAATGCCAATCGACAGGTCATTTGGATTCGGTATGCAAACATGCTGCAAACTAATTATAGAGTTGGCCTTGAGAGCGCTGCACACGCCAACAACGAGGACGTCCAAAACGAAGCTGTTGGAAGTTGCTGCGTTGGCAGTGCAGATGTAGCTGCCGCGGCGACAGTCTGCCTAGGCTCACATTGTGCTTGTGCCAGTGGCATTGACTCAACCAAGAACAATGAGAGTACCCTCGCTACCAATGTGTTTGGGACCTCAAGCCACGTTTCAGCATGCAGAATAGTACCAACCTCTATCAGGTGGCATGCACACCTCCAACAACAAAATGAATGCCGGTATTGACATGTCACATCGTACTCGACAAGCATCTGTCTTTTGTTCAGCACATCAATCTGCTTATCACAGGAGTTGTTTACATAATTCTTCCAAGAATGCGGGTGGTTTCATGGAAGCGTCTCACTAAGGCGGAAATAAAAGTGAGACTCGGCACGAGGTTGGTGGAAGGAGTGATTGAGTCAGCCCTCAGGAGGTTGTGAAACGCATGAATTCTTTTTGAGGCCAGCGAAGGGTTTGGTTAAGTTGGTTGATGTTGGTTGTGCTAGTGAGAAATTGACGTCTTGTTGCGAAAATTCATGCTGCATGCGGTTGTGGATTTCTCGAGTCGGACAAATAGGACTTAGGACACAATAGAAGTTTTGAACGCTTGGGAAATCTCTTCGAGGTGTCCGTCCGTCCATGGGTTTTCTCAAAGTTGCTTGGTATCAAATTGTTTGTCCATACATCGAGCAGCACACGGTCTTTTCACTTAAAACGCATTCAACGTTTCTTCAGTTAAAGCCTGATTTCTCATGCGGCCAGGCTCTGGGAACATGATTCAGTGATGCATCTGCAGAAAGTTGAGGCACAAAAGTTCACGCGCAAAAATTGACGCATATGGGCTGATACAAAGTTACCTTTGACACTCGAAGCAATTAATAACAGTTACAGTTACAAAATAAATGCAGGGGACACAGGGCACGCAAAACAACACAGATTCAATCACTATTCAACTTGTGGAAGCAAAAGGGCCGAACACTACACCAACATTTGTAGGACAAAAGGCACACATAGATTGTTTTCTCCGAGCAGAAACCCCTTGCTGTACGTGAATCACTTCCGCTTAATGATGAACCACAAGGTCTCCAAATACTTACGCCGCACGTTGCAATTGTCACGAACTCCGAAAAGGAACTGAACTGCTGCATTATCTATCGCTATCTCCAGAGTCTCTCTACAACAAAACAAAATCACAGAACTCGAACGCTGTCCAGCCAACCCAGGTATACTACTGCGATTTGCCTCGTTTCTTTCCATTGTCTGGTTTTTAAGGGTGGTGCGTCCTTGGACTGCGAAGCTGCGGCCTCTGGAGCTGAGATGTTCTGGGTCTGTCTTTAGAATACACCTTTGCACTTGGGGCCTCAATGGCTCAGGCACCAGGAAAGCCGCCGCCTCAGCATCGCTTCGTGAAACTCTTCAAACTCACAAAACGGGAATGTTTCCAAATGCATCCAAATGCATAATCCGCCGTAAAACGCCACTGGACGAAGCAGTGCTTTGTAAGAAAACAAACCAAAAGGAAGAGGTGCTGATAGGTTCCCAGAAGATCCTGTGGCCGGTTCTACCGTTGTTCGCAAACGGTTGCAGCTGAAGCCCAGGCTGGCGCGGAGCTCAACCTTGCTGGAGCCAACAACACAAGGCACAAGGTATTTAAGTTTAAGTGAGATTCGTTCAACAGAACAAAACAGAAGAGTTTCGGCAGCTTAAGAGTTTCAACAGCTTTCAGAAATCTAGTTGACTGATCAGGCTTACCGCTTGTCAATCTGAATGAAAAGGACCTTGTGTAAACTCCCAAACACTTGAGTTTCCAAAACAATACTGAGCTCCCTTACATTGCCCAAGCAAGGTGCAGCTCCGACAATTCAGGAAAAAAGTTGCTGCGGGGGTTCATCATAGATTGCGGTTCACAAACTTTCTCCAGTATGTGCAAGCTAAGTGAATAAGTTAAGGTAAAGGGGTTGTACAATTTAAGGACCTACAATATATATATATATATATACATTTCTGAACAACACTGATTCAAATTTGCTGGTGCTGGCTTAGGTGCACTGAGCCCTTTTCCGCACCCCTTGAAACATGTTGCAGGGCCCATGGGGCACGGCGAAACTCGCACTCTACAACAAGCTTCCTTCCACAAGCAAAGAATAAAGCATGACAACATCGCCTGGTCTATGAGAATAAACCGTGGTCCAACTGCTTTCCCTAGTCCTTTGAAAGAAACTTCTGTTCTTTGCTAAACTCATCAAGCGGCCGCAAGCCTCGAACTTCCTGCATGCCAAGGGCGGGTAAGGGAGGCAAAGGTCAAATGTCATTCCCTCAAGAACGAAAATAACCACTGTCTCCAACTATCGCCAACACTTCGGCGAAATCACCCACTTCCACATGGACAATTAGATTGCCAAACTCGGATCTTCACCTAGAAATGATTGCGGAACATACTCAACACACTAGTGAAAATGTGAATTCAGAAATGATCAGTGCATTATTTGCTCATTTGGAGACTTCAACCATTTGCGGCTTGATTCTTTCGGTCAGTTTACACGCTTGATCACATTTCTGTTCCAGTTCAGTCCTTTTTGTCATCGTCTGAAGCCTACTGAGCATTGCATATCAAACACACCCGAAGAACAACACTTCATGGACATGAGACTCATTGAAGGTTGAGTCAACACAACTCGCAACATGAACTGGACATTCATTGCTCAACTGCCTCCTGAACCAGCAATCCTTTCCAGCTCCTGCCAAAAAGCATAATCGCGAGCTTTTGCTGCGAAAGCATTTTAGTTTACAGTTTGTGCACTTTAAATCATAGTTATAGAGGTTATTGAAGTTGCTCATTTCAAACAGGTGAACAAAAGTCTCCCCAAAAGCCCAGATTGGTTGATTCCCTGCAAAACCCAAGTGCCATTCTTATAACGCTCCCAGTCACTCTTGGTATCTTGTCATCGCTACAATGCTTTTTGGTCACTCTCATGTAGGCTGAAGTTGAGAGCTGTCCTCGGGGACAGCCTGGTTGGCCTCTTTCAGCACTTCTATGAGGTCCTTATGTACATCATCAAACGCCAGCAAATGCAATTGCGCTTTTCCAATTGATTGGCCTTCAAGCCAACACTTCCCTGGCCTTGGCATGTTTCGACTTGTCCGGCGTGAAGAAGGTGTATGCCGAGCCTGTCTCGCTGACTCGGCTGATTATTCTTATGTTTTCACCGGCTTCTCTTCCAAAAGCCTGATGCTCCAGCTCTCCCCGTTCGTCCCACCCGGTGGACATAGTCCTCAAGCCACTCCAAGGTTCAGAATGGAGGCTAGCTGTATCTCAAGTAGAACAGCAGTTTGTGCCATGCAGTCAATAACATTGAATGGGATGATCAGGACGATTCTCAAACGAATACATTGCAAAGTCCTCAATCTGGTTTGGAAAGTCGTAGTTGATGACACACCTGCACATAGAAAACATCCTGTCTGAGGCATGTGACCATGTGTTTTACATTGTTTGTTTGGTTTAGAACAAAGACTCATCCGGATGCGCACTTGATGTCTTTGACATCCAAACCGCGTGACGCCAAGTCAGTTGCTACCAGAATAGGTGACTTGCCTCGGCCGCCCAGTGTCAGGCAAATGCACAGCAACATACAGGCAAGACAGGCAGGGAACTTGAAGGACAAGAGCCGAGGCCTTCTTTGAACTCTTTCATTACCCAATCTCGCTCCTGGAATGAAGCAGCTAATTAGCCACTGTGATCAATGAAGCCAGGTTGAGTTGGGGTCTAGGATCAGGCTCGGCTCCTCCTGCCGCTTCTCACCATGTATGCACAAAGCAGGAAAACCATCCGTCCTGCCCACAAGAGAGTCACTAAAGACTAAAGGCTGAGGTACGCGAAACAGCTTTATGACATCAATTTGGCTTCGTCACTGTATCTTAGCGTGCATTGGTGTTAAACGGCTCACCAACTCACTACTGTAAGTGACTAAAAACATTGAAAACTGACTGAATCTAACTGAGCGTTGTTCAAAACCTATTGAGAATTGGTTTTAATCGGCTCTTCTTTCGCAAGTTCCTTACACAACTCTTTCGTGGCTTGCTTTTTGGCTTTCTCGTGCTGCATTCTGGCACAAACCCATTCGTACGTTTTCGCCCACAGAACGGACTTCGCAAGCTTTTGCAAGATTTTGCGCGTGAAAAGTTCACGAAATATTTCGAGAATCTTTCGCGATTGAGCGTTTACCTTTCGCGAAGGTACCATACATTAACCTCTCTTCATATCGTTACATGGGAAGTTTTGGCTGCTGCTCAACGAACTAAGTAACCAGCTGTCCATGTAACTATCTAACTAACTTATGTAACACTAACTAACTAACAAACTGAATTATACAACAAACTAACTAACCAAACTAACCAACAAACTAACAAAACAAACAACAAACTATAACTGTAACTGTAACTAACGCTAAACAAATAACTAGCTAACTAACTGCAACTAGCTAACACACACTTTGCATGTATATGCACATTCCCGGACATGCTTCCACTTCCTTGCATGAGGAATGCAACCTTTCTGCGAACTGACTCCCATCCTCATCTCTCTTGTTAGTTCATCGCCAGCTCTTTTCGTTTGACAAAAAATCAGGATCTTGGAGCCGTCCATGATCTGGCACTTGCTACGAATGCTGTGCGACTCTAATCAAACTTGCCATGACGAGTGAAGCCATGACGAGTGAAACCATTCATTTTGATTGATTTTCCTATCCAACCTCTATTATTGTCGGTGATGCATACCAGGAATCCATTCAACCGTTCAAGGCTAGTTCTGGCATCACTGAAGCAAACGATTTCTAACTGGTACCTTCTCCAGCAATCTTCGCAATCTCGATCGTTTTTCACTTTCCTGGGGCAATGGGAGGGCACAACAGTCTACAAGTCTTCATATCTGTGAGCTACATCTCCTGTAGAACTTCCACATACTGCTTGATGGTGTGAGCTGTACGCAGTTGTCTGGCACCGACATTGATGTGCACAGGATCCTGCAAATAGTACAAGGCCATCAGAACCCGTCCACATCCTTCCACCCTGTAGTGGGAGTTTGAGAATTTGCACGTTTAATTTGACATGGTTTCAATGTTTAGTAGTGGTCGTGGCGCTCCTCCCTGCAAAGATCTCGCGCAAGTGACTGCACCTGAGATCAATCTTTCGGCAAAAGGTGTTTTCACATCAGATCATCATGTTCATCGGACAAAATTCAAAGGGCGATGTTGCAGCAGCAATCAAACACAAACATATAATATAATATTATGATACAATATATATTACATTACATAATATTGACCTTGATCTAATCTCCTTTCTGAATCCACAGTATCCTAGGTTCGTCTTTGGCAAAGCGGTTCAAAGGTTCGAGCGCTTGGGGGGCCAGGTAGCACTCCACATCAACGTCTGCCGATCAGGGCGGACCTGGTTGACGGAACAGTGGCCAGTGGTGCTTCTCGACACTTGGCGTTCGTGAAGGCTTTGCATCACAATGAAAGTGGCAAGAAATGGTCCGTGGCCTGGGTGCATATCTTTCTCACTTGAGGCTCAAAGCCCATGTCGAGCATCCTGTCAGCCTGGAATTGAGCAGGGGCAGTGTCAGCATCTTTTGGCAAGAATGAAGTCAAGCCTCATCTAGAACCAAGTAGGTAACACGCTTCAGATTGGTGTCACCTGGCATGTTGAAAATGTATTGCAAATCACTCAAGAAATGGACGGTGACGGTACCTATGAAACAACTACTTCAAAGTCTTTGACGTGATGCTGCCCAAAACAAGGAAGCACGGCCAGTGCCCAAAAAGTCAATCAAGCGCCCCGGCGTGGCAATCGCAATCTCGACCTGGACGTCATGATCTCTATTATCCGAACTGCTTTGAACTCATTCAATAAATCACAGTGGCATAGTTCACAACAAACAACAACAACCTCGTCTCTTTGGGCAAATGCATTTGCCATCTCGCTCTAGCTCACAAAAAGGAAAACACATGCAAGAACGAAGTACGAAGTCACACATTTTGTTCTTACATGGACCAAGGATGTCACCCCATCGCGCAGATTTCGAGCTTGATCCATTTTGGGAACGCCACCATAACCTGGCGCATACGAACGATGACGACAATGACATATGGGTGATGCGCACGCGAACATTTTTTTCTTTCATTTGTCTGCACTGAGTTCCCTGTTTAGGACCGACAATAGGATGTTTGTTTTCCTGCAGTGACAAACTCTCATGTCTAGTCAGAACGAGCTTTGATGAGGGGCAACATATTTTCAACCCTAAAACCTTTTTTAACCCTGCAACATGAACATGTTTAACCCCTAGAACATTCTTTTTTAACCCTCTAACATTTTTTTTTCGCCCTTGCACATGTTTTTTCGACCCTGGAACCTTCTACTTTAACCCCGTCACATGGTCTTACAGCCACTTTAAGCTTTCCTCATCTGTGGCTCACAAATGTCCTAAATTAAGAAAGCGGGGGAGGGCGCAGCGCCTCTCCCGCCATGAAAACAAAGTATAGTATAGTAAAGCAAAGTATAGTATAGTATAGTCAGCAACCCGGCGCTCAAAGCAAACGCTTGAGTTTAAAGGTCGGCGCTGCTTTGAACCAAACAATTGCCGGGAAAAGTTGTGCTGCGTCTCCAACTTTCAAGTTGTCACAGGTAGCCAAGTGTTTGATGAGATGGGACTCCTTGATTGCTTAGTTGTCCCGCAGCAATTGCCTAAATTAAGAGAGCGGGAGGGGGGGTGCGGGGGAGGGCGCAGCGCCTCCCCCGCAATCAGAACAAAGTATAGTCAGCATCCCGGCACTGAGAGCAAGCGCTGGAATTTAAAGGTCTGCGCCGTCGGACCGGCACCTTCCTCCTCTAAATTCCACCCCTGGTGGCTCACAAAAGGTTTGCGCCTGCCCCCTCTAAGCTTTACCCTCGTGTGGCTCACAAAAGGTATGCACCGTTGGAATGGCAACTGCGTCCTTTAAATTTTACCGCCTGGTGGCTCACAAAAGGTATGCACCGTTGGACTAACAGCTTCCTCCTCTAGATTGGACCCCCGTAGCAAGGTGCAGGTTGGCCACTTCATCCATCTTTGTGGCGTTGTCAATGCAAAGAAGATAGTGGTTTGTCGCGTAGCAATCGTGTAAATTAAGACAGCGCCTCCCCCCGCATTGAATTTAAAACAAAGTATAATCAGAAAAAGCAGCAGCGGCTCGACAACAGCAACAGCAGCAGCAGCAGCAAAGCACCAAAGCTCACAAGCTCGGCGTCCACAGCCCTTGCTTTTTGTTCAGTTTTGGAGGTGTTGCGCAGACGAAATTGAGCAGCAGCAGTCGCAGCAGCAGCAGCAGTGGCAGTAGTAGAAGCAGCAGCAGCAGCAATCAGCGGCAACGAGCAGCATTGCAGCAATAGCAGCAAGGAGCAACCAGCATTAGCGCTGCAGCAACACCAAGCAGTACAGGAAGGCGCGGCGCAGGGTGGAGTTGAATGGGGAGGCCGACTCATTGGAGGTTTCGACAAAGGCGTCTACATCCTAGGACTGAGGGAACAGCCCCCAACGGTGCAACCTAGGGTTTGAATAGCGTGTCATAGGGTTCAAATAGTGTGTTTGTGGGTTGGAAAAGTAGGTTCAAGGGTGAAACAATAATGTTCTGGGGTGAAAACAAACAAGTTGGGGTTGAAAACATATGTTGGAGGGTTGGATAAATATCCAGCCCTTTGATGAGGGGCTGAAAAGGGCCACTTCATGTTGGCAACACACTCAATTGGTATAGTCATAGTCAACGAATTCCTCAAAATTCCTCAAAGTGTAAGTGCTGGCCTTGACAGCATCATTATAAATCAAGCAAGAAACCTTTTCAAGCAACGAGCAAAAGCAATGTAACGTTCAAACCTTGACTTCGTCCTATCTTTTTCCAATTACAGTGGTTTCAGAGTAGATGGCACAGACCCTGAGGTGTCCTTTAGATGGGGATCCATATAAACCACCTTTTGGGGATTGTGCCATCTACTCTCAATCCACTGTAATCACACTAGCAACACAACTCTTGAAAGATCTCACACAGTCTGAGGATGTCTGAGGCAGTTCTTTGACCCTACTAGCCGAGTTGTTTCGCTCCTTCTAAAATTCATGGCAGAGAGGCAGCATGTGTTCTTGATCTTCGAGCTTTTGCCGAAGCGGTCACACTCCTCCTTTGAGGCAGAAACATTCTCCAGTTTTTTCGAAATGAACATCACGTTCTCCAAGCGATGTTCTCTCGCTCAACAAGCTCTTGCAACTAGTCTCCTTTGTCTGTAAAGCAAGCTCCCTTGTTGGTGCCAACACTAAAACAATCGGACCATCTCCCTTCACCAACTCAGGCTGTGCCTTAGCGTAAAGTGAAATCTGTGCGCTCATCTGGCATTCATTTGTACTGTACTCATTCAAAAGAAACACAACATATTGCGAGATTCTGCAATTCATCACAGTTCTGGTCAGGAGGCAAAAGTGTTGATTGCACCATCTAGGCACCAAGCATTGATGTGCACAATGGCTGGCAGCAAGAAAGCCAATGTCTTGCCAGAGCCCGTCTCTGCGATGCCCACCTCTGAAACCATGTTTGGGAATATTTTCCTGAACAAAACATCGAAAACAAATCCTTGGAGCAAGAACTTTTTGACGAGCAAAAATGAACATGCAGCAAGCGAACCATATCTCTGCCCGACAGCGCAATTGGCCATCCTTGCACCTGGATCGGCCTCGCCAAAAACGCCAGCATGAGGTGAGGAATGGCGGAGTTTCGATTAATTAAACATAATTTATCAACATAAGAGGACAAAGGCTGTGAAGTCAACACGAAACGAATATCTACCGGTTCTCCAAATTTGAGAGCTGCAGGGAACTCTCGAGCATTCTATCTTGAATTAGAATCTGAACGTATCCGCCCGAAGTTGGTTCTTCGAGACCTGTGGTTCATGCTTACCGAGTCCAGCACGTGGGTTCCTTGAAGTTTGCACGCTGGATCTCTGCCAGCACGTAGTCTGGGAACGAGGCCTGGACAAGGTTCAAGTCTTGTCTCATTTTCGGAGATCGATCTGTCAAAACCAGGGGATGCAGCAAGTGCGGGGATATTGTTTACTTTTCCTTCTAAGGCAGTATGGCCATGGGTTCCCACTTCTGAGACAGGGTCGTATTATATATATATATCAAATATATATCATATCATTATACATCATGTCATTATTGATTACCTTGGATGTGTGTCCAGCTTGGCCTCTTCAAATGTTCGGATGGGCTTCGGCACGTCGTTTAGGCAATGGACCTCAGACATTTCAACTGGGCCAGCTTCCAAGTCTCATCCTGTCTGGGACCGCTGCGATACTAATGTTCCTCTCAGCCCGAATTTTCTCCTTAGCCAAAGTAGTTTGAGCTGCGATAACAAAACATCCAATCACAGTAATCATCAGTCAGTAATCTGTGTTCAAGCTCATTGGCCCGATTGTAGTTCCAATTATGTGCAGTCCGAGCATCAGCCTCCTCATGTGACATGCTAGCGACTAGAGGGTGTTGCTGGTAGAAGTCCTAGCAGGCAACGAACATGAATATTTCATAGTTGTACCACGTGTCACTGGTTGGCATCAAAATTTGTTGCCGCATCTCGCTGTTGAGGTCGCCGGAGCTCTTCACATTATCGGACTGCTCTCCTTCTCAAATCTGGTCAGTCTCTCCTGCAAAACACAATTAAAGAAGCAGTACGAAGGGATGCCATGATGGGCCATGGGCCGTGGAGCTTGTAACAACATCAAACAACAAAGTCTCCTCCTGCCAGTTGATGTTGCGAAGGTTGGAACCCAAGTCTTTGCTGCTATAGCTGCCACCATAACCACCGCCGCCCCTGCAAGCAACAAGAGGTTCGTAAGTTCTGAATGACTGAAGACTGCCCCAGCCTCCGATCCCGGTCCCGGCTGCGGCTACGGCTTCGGTCATAACGACCTGGGCTGGCCATGCCACCCAGCACATCACCGACGCGGGGTATCTCTCTACAATTCGCAGGATTTACATTTTTACTATCATCCACTGTGTACGTCATGTATTTTACATATCTGGCTGCCGCTAACAATTGCTACAATTTCCCCAAATATCTGTGCAAACCCATCAAACACGTATTCACGTATGCAACTCTGTCTCTGCTTTGCTTGGTAAGGTGCTTGGCAGAAAACGCAAATGGACCATTTTCCAACACACGCGGAACAGGAGACTTGACACGGGCACAAAGCTTTTCTCATCAGCCCCGCAGGCCCACCTGGTACGAGAAGAATTGTGTGTGCATTCAGAAACATAAAAGTTGTAAGCTGTCAAAACAAATACCAGAATGGAAACCAAAAAAATCGTAGCAAAACGTATTTTTTCACTTTCACTTACTAAAATGGAACCTCACAAATTGGGTTTACAGGCAATCACAGTCAGGATGCCTCTGTTACTGAAGCCCAGAGACGCTCCACGCTGGAGTCTGAGTCTCCTAGCAGGACTTAGCAATGCAATTCGAACCCACAATGAATTGAAGGCTCCCCTTGATCCACAATTTACAGAATTGCTTATGGATTTGTGATTCGTGATTTGTGCTTGAATTATGGATTTGCTTTTCTGATCCACAATAGTCCACAAAGTATATAAGTTCTCCTTGAACCTTCAAATGCTATTTGACTTTGATCAGTAGTGAGAGCCCTTGAGCTAGACTAGACCAAGTCCCAAAGCTTGAGTGCTCCTTAAACCAATCCATTTACGGCGTGCCTGATAGAGAATTTGACACATGGAACTCGGCCGCTAGATCGCTCATGCTATGTGACATCAGTTCTTGCGACATCCTTTGTTGTTCCTGGTTTGAAACAGTCTATTCACCCGGTTTGGGTTAACTATGGTTAACTACAACTTGTATTAAGACTGAGACTTATTTTCGCATTGAATCGGAGGGCCTGGTTTGCCCAATTTGGACAAGTTTGAGCAATGTCGGTCTTATCGGACCAAAGGTCATGGAGTGATGAATAAATATGAATAAGCTATGTAAGGGTCACTTGGGACCAACCCATCGGCTGGGACGCGCTACTTTTTCATTACTGAGCTTTTGTCAAAGTCTTGCTGAACATGCTGAAATCTCCAACACTTCCCACACGCTCAAAGTTGGCGGCTGACTGAATCTCATGTCCTGCTTTGGGGTCATCAGCTTTCTCCAAAGAGGATTTGCTATCCTCTGAGATTTCTTCTATGCTTTCTAGGTGCGACGAAAGAAGTAAACGACCTGGCTTGCAAGCGATGGGCTGTAAACAGAACCACTCTGTTATGTGTTGCAACTAACCAATTGGTAGTGACTGGAAGTATAGTGTTGCATGATGTTGCATGCACACCTAAGAGTTTAGAGCCTAGGAGCAAGGACGCTACTAGGGGCTCCTGGCCTTACTACTAGGAACAAGGACGCTACGAGGGGCTCCTGGCATCGCTACTAGGAGCAAGGACGCTACTAGGGGCTCCTCACATAGACACTGCTTCCGGCCTCTCCGCACTTGTCGCACACTTCTCCTGTCGCACTTCAGGTGAATCTCCAGATAGGCTGTGATAGGACGAAGCAAAGTAGCAAGTAGCGAGCTGACACTAGAGAGGGACGCAAAAGAGCTCAGGCTTCCAACCTATTGGCAATGGCCACCAACCCAATAGCCATGGCCTCCAACCTACTAGCGATGGCCTCCAACCTAATCGCGATGGCTTCCTTGATTTTGAGGGAAACTTGCATTTTCAATGTCTGCGAGGCGACCCTCCCCTTTTAAAGTCTTGCCTCACATCTTCATCGTCTTCATCGACCTTGCTATTGGAAAGAGTTGTCTGACCACCAAAAAGGTAACGTGCACACATTAATGCACACTACATGTCTAAGTCTAAGATCAAATGACTTCATACTACAGCAACAATTAGATTGGAACCCGAAACTAGGGTGCAAAAAGAACATACCCTGTTCACAGTGTGCAATTTGCGTTTAGAGTGGCCGCCCCACCATTTTGCGTTTAGAGAGAAGTGCCTTGACTTCCATGCCCTTCAGCTCAGCTTCATCTTCGCCTAAGCGAGCGACTCCGGTACCCAAAAAGCGTTGATGAATTCTTCACAAAGCAAAACCACTGCTTGATTGGGCAGCCCACATTTTGCGTGTTTCACGGATTTGTGAACGGCAAGAGAATCGAGCACGATTTCAACAAACTCAGGACAGTCACCTCTCTGTCTAGTTGTGATCCAAAATACATAATCTTCCAGACCTTCTATCACAAACGATGGGTGACCGAATGCAGTAGCTAATCAGTCCGTGAGAGTTTTTGGCAATTTCACTGACACCAGAGAGCACAAGGAATTGTTCAAAACAAGTTGCTTGCAATTTGCACGACCTGCCTTTCCAAACTTTCACAGTCTGGCTTGGGCTGAACCACAAAGTGACCTCCAAAACCCAAGTCTGAGATGCACAGAAGAGAGGAAGAAAGGAAAACACAGAAAACACAGAAAACAACAGTGTATGTTTTTAAAGCTACTAAGCTTAAGAAGCCGATCGAAAGGGGGAGCGAATCGAGCGAACTGTGCCACTCAGTGACTCTCAGGAGCCAAAGAAGACAAGCTTGTGAACTCTATGTCCTCTAAAATCTCCTTGGTCTCCTTGCAGCAGGCTCTGCATCACGCTTCACTTTTTCAGTTCAATGGACTCTTCCAGAAGCATCATTGCACCGTATCGTTTGGTATTTCTTTTTGAAACAATACACAAACCTGTCCTCGTGCCTCTCTGCATGAGAAAGGTATTGTAGTTCCTTCAACGCCGACAACAGTGGTGTCAACTTGAGCAATCCATTGTGCGCCTACTGTAAACATGTTCAATGTCTTGTCTTGTGTTAATCTTGAACAGCAAACGCTGTCACATGCACTTTCAGTTCTAAATTCACACTAACGGCTCAACATCGTTTGAACCATGGTTTAGTCGCGGATAGCTATGCAACATGCCATCAATGCAAAAGAGTCTCTTTCAGTGAATTCTTCACCAGCTCGGAGCACATTTGCAACCTACAAAACACGTGCGAGGCGACGTCATTGTAAATGCGATGGTGTAGGTCGTTGGTTTTTGTTGAAGTGTGGGCCTCTCACAGGAGGGGTAGTCAATAGTAAGAAGTAGACTAGAAAGTAGCTACTAAATTACTAAATGCAAGGAATGCAGGAGACGATTCCTAGATGTTCCTGTGAAACTTTTCAGGGAAGTTACTGTGAGTCCCCTGACGACAGTGACAATCCTTCAAGCTTCAAGTTCCTCACCTCCGGATTGATGCCAGCAATTGCTCAGCTTCAGCCTGATCATGTTGCTCAGCACCAAAAAAGAGCCCCCACTCATGTCCGCATCGAACGTGGCTGCATCCACCCGCCTTTCCGGGCATTGAAGTGCCCATGCACCCCAAAGAGCTAATTAAGGTATCGCCACAAGGCTTGGAGAAAACTGAAGTCTGATTCATTCAACATGAGATGCACGTCTTTTCAACCATAGTGAAGACGTGGAGGCACGCAAACCCAACTGCTATGCCTTCATGTTCAATTTGATTGTAACAACTGTTTTGACATGTACCCTTCAAGAGTCCTCATGTTCTGCCAGGGTTGAGCCTAAACGGCTCAATGATGGTGATTGACACGATCTGTTCCATATATACAATTAAAGCAAGCTGTGAAAGCAAAAGAGCCGTTGCTGAATTCACATGACTTTGCCTCAAAGTGCCCAACCGCCATGTGACATTTGCCAAGTCTGCAGCAAATAACCTCAAACTCAAACAAATTCGGCAAGAAATCAACAAAAATTAAAGACAAAAGAAGCAGTTGAACAACAAAGCGTTAGCTAGAACACTTTGTCAACAAGTAAATCAACAAAGAAATGACAAAGTGCTTCAAAGCTCGTCGGATCGTCACGCAAATAGTCACGCTATCAGCCTGAAAGCTCTAGTGCCAAGCTGCAGTGAAGACGAACAAGGTCTTCGATAGACTTTCCTCGCAAGTCTCAACTGCTAAACACCAATGGAATCAACGGTGTTGGAGTTCCCTGTCCTGCTTGTTAGGCAGTCTTGGGTTGAAATATGTACTGAGCCAAGATGTAAGCACACCAATGAAGTCAAACACATCTTCACTTAAATTCAAAAAAACGGTGTTCTGCTCTTCGCATTGTGATGTCTCTTCTCATATTTTATAAAGCCCATCTCAACTTTCACATCCGAGAAAATGTGCAAACATTTTGTCAAACCAACCCGACCATTTGATTTCATTCCGAAAACCGGAAATCAATTGACGACCACCCTGACCAACTCCCCAAAATCAACTGCAAAAACGTGTAATAGAAAAGAAGGCAAGTCCACTTCAATTAATGTTGGATCCCGATTAGTAATAGGGTCCGCTATAATGCTAAATTTTCCGAAGTAATTCTGGACACCATGTTTGTTTTAAGGGTCCTCTATCATGCTAAACTTTTTTTGGATCCTATTTTTTTGTTATCAGAAAAATCATTAAGAGATCTGTGAATACTAAGTCAATGGCTGGCTTGCTGAGAGTATTGATAAGTATAGGTTTCTCCAGTTCTTCTTCAAAGCCGCAAAGAACCTGAGAACCTTCTTTGTCCCCTTCTTAGTAGTATGAAAGGATTGCTGAGAATATCTAATTACAAAGAACCTGAAGAAGGAACATTAATACTACAATCAATTACAAAAGGAATCCTCCGAGGAACCCAGACTTGTTTCGGTGGTAGTTTATTGTAGAGGACCTCCCACTTGTTGGAGGGGGGATCCCTTTTACTAATCAGGATCCAACATTAAAGTACAAAATATAACTATGTTTGTATTTGACGACTGCCTTGTCCCTCCAAAATCAGTTCTCAGAACAAAACTTAACTCTGCAAAAAAGGGGGCATGAAGAGAAGGCTAGTCTGCCGCATGGACATTGTACTGTTCTAGCCTTCTCGGCTGAATCCAACTTGCATCAAGGAACACCATGCCAAACATGTGTTCCAGTTTATTATTCTGAGAACAGCAGTTTGCTATTCGCATTGTACATCATTGTACTGTACCATGCTTTTCATAGTATCCGAAAATATATTTTCAAACATGGATTCCACTTTGGGAACCCACAATGTTGTAATTATTTGACGACCGCCCTGCCCCCCCTCCCCCAAAGTCAATATCCCTTAACTCAGCAGAAAAAACACACGAAAAAAGAAACACATAGTTAGTATGGAACGCGTACTGTTTTAGCGTTGTCTCATCTTATTTCCCCCAACGAAAACCTGCATCATGCCAAACATGTGTTTTGCAGGGTGTCCGTCTTCTGAAGACTGTGATATCCTTCTCATGTTTCGCCAATATCCAAGAAAGTATCAATGTCTTAACCAAATCGACGCCGAAAACAAATTATGTTGAAAATTCAAGACTGGTCTGCCGCATGGACATTGTACCGCTTTGGCCTTTTCGGCTCAATCCAACTTGCATCTAGAAACGTGTGCCGGTTTTCTCTTCTCATCATTCTTCTCACATATTGTTTGTCCCAACTCTTGTTGTTTCATGTTTGCAGCTGGACATCGGTTCCAGGCTACCTCTTTCAATGCCAAACAATTGTTTTTGACGACCGCCCTGCCCCCCCCCCGAGATCCATTCTCAAAACATGATCTGATAATCTGACTCTCGGAGATTCTGCAAGGGGACATTGAAAAACAGGCTAGCTTGCCATATGGAAAAGGGTATTGTTTTAGTCTTATCACCATGCAGCCCAAATTCTAAAACATGCGAAACATCGCGAAGCAACCTGTTTCCTTCCTTCTTCTGGGAACAAACACACAACACTTAAATCTGTGGACGGGAACATACTATCATGAATCAATGAATATACTGTACTTGTGTGCTGTTTTGGCCTCATCTCCGCACATTGCGCTCCAAGTCTATGGACATCCAATGACACGAGTCAGGCAGTGAAACAATGCACCAGCAAATGCTCAATGCATGCTGGCGCTGTCCAAGCGCATCAGAAAGTTGCATGTCGCTGCGAATCAAGCACACCACATTGCAGGCTTTGTGACTGGCTGTATTTATTCATGCTTTGTCGCATGCAAGGATCAATCAGGATCACCAGCTCACCATGCATAAAATTTTGACGGCACGCAAGCAGCAAGTGTTTTTCACATGCAACCTGCACCTAAAGTGCAATCTCCTTCTACACAAATGGAAGCAAACCCGATGGATGCTTTTGGCAATGCCTTCTGGCAAGTTGCATCACGCTGTGCTGGAGATTACTGCAATCTGCACCACGTCTGTGGGAAGAGTGGGGCACCCTCACACCCCAAAATCTCCAGGTTGCACAAAAGGCCGCATGACCAAGATGCAGTCTTGCAGAAGGTCAAGGCCAATAACCAGTTCTCACCGATTCTCACCTGCAGTTTGAGATCTAAGGTAAGGCAATCTAAGGATCTCAAGGAGGAGGATGGATGCAAATGTGTCATGATGTGCCACATAAGTAATTGGCTGAAGCCCTGCGATGGTCGGTTGCTCACCGCAATTCCAATTCATTCAGCTGCCTCAAACAGTTCTACAAATTTGATCAAACTTGCATCACTCTACTACAAAATCATTGTGCTGTCCGGTGCTCAAAAAAGTATGTCAGCATGTCCACAACTTTTATCAAATGTGTGCCGCAGTTGCCTTTCCATCTCTTTTATCTCTTCTGCCATCTTTGCCTTTGCAGCCCAGTCTGGCACGCCCCTCTCACAGAATCTACAAGAAAGGGCAACAAGCAAAGTCACTGTGACCCACGCCCGCTTGTTGGCCACCTCTTGCTGTTCAGCCGCCTTTTTCCTGTGGCGAAGGCTTTCTCGCTACCTTTGCCCTCGCTGGTGCAAAGAAGAAGGACCACTGCCTGGCCCCAGCCATGGCCATGTGGCTCAACCTCAAACATTTGTTCAAACTTGATTGACACGTATTGACGCAACGCGTATAGTCCATATAGTAGTGTAGAAATGTGTAGAAAAAACCGGTATGCATCATTTCCTTGCGGAATGGCATACCTAAGTGCCTTGCAGCTCCTGCTCTGCCAGCTTTCCCAACTCTTCTCGCTTCTCCCTTAGCAACGATTACCCATGATGCCTGACTCAAAAGCATGCGTGTTTTGAATGTGGGCTGCAAACCTCACAGGACCTCTGAGGCAAAGGGCTTGAGCTGCTTTTCGAGGCGTCTGGAGTAAAACAGTGATTCGTGTTGAATGAATCTCTGTCCATGATTGCCAACTTCTCCTTACCTCCACTCACTTATGCAGTACACTGTAAATTAGTGAACAGGAAATTGAGTCCCCGAATCAAACATTCCAAACATGCTTCTTTCAAGCTGTGCCCGCTGTGTGCCGCTCGCCTGATCTGACTGGCAGGGCGAACGCCAGTTCCGGGAATAATCTTCGTCAAGGATTCCTTACTATACAGGTGGCGTTCAAACTGCTTGGGTCAATAGCTTGACGAGCATGCTTCAGCTTCAAGTGAAACAACATCAAGCAGACTGAGCTTTGGACGTTTGCGCGGACTAGGAATTTCTTTTGGATTCGCTTCAGCGTTTGGTACTGCGGCGTCTCCTGAACCAAAACAAGTGTCATGGAAATGGCAACCTCCAATGCACAACTGGCCTTGCTGGATTGGTTCATGCTCCCCAAGTCCAGGAAGGACTCCGTTTCATAGAGCCAGCTACGGCTGCAGTGCACGTCCACAAAATCCCAAAGAAAACTGACTGAAGCACCCAAACCAACTGGCACCAGTACATTTAAAAACAGAAACAGTGACAGTGCGGGCCCCATCTCTATGGATTTGGATTTGCACCAATTCGCCCAGCAGCAGTCGTGACGCACATTTTGCATTCACATCCACGAGTAGAGATGGAACACATTGGATAAACATTGGCCCATCCGCGTCATTGTAAGCAGCCAAGACCGTCGACAGCCTTCAGGACATGTATATCGATGTCATGAAGCATGAGTTTCACAGTGCATCATTTGGTTTCAACATGTTTCACCAGTGGAATCTTGCCTGGTGCCGGCCGATCCTTCGGGTCATAGCGCAAAACAAGAACTGGGACTGGAGCCCCCAAGCTGTCGTTGGCCAAGCCTTGCAAGCACTGCACGCACTTCTGTCTTAAGTGGATCAGAGACTTGTTTCTTTCGGCAACAGGTGAAGTAGCTTCAGAGCTTCGTGCGTGGCCTCTATGCAAGGTACCGGAATCCAGCACCAGGGCATCTCCAGCAGACCAAACGTTGTCGGTCATCGCTAAGACACCACCATGCGTCGCACAAAGGCTTCGAAGACATCGCCGCCACCGGTCGCGGAGTCCATGGCGAGGATCCTCAGCTTTTACCACCAACACCCACGGGCGATTAGATTCTTCGGCTTGGGCGCATGCATCATCCGTGCTGACATGTTTGCGCTAGTTGTTTGTGGTAGGTGTCGCAAATATGTAAACTCGGGAAGAGCTTCAAAACCGAAAAGTCACCCAGGAAAGCGTTATATAAGAAATTTTCACTAAATTCGTTCCAAAAAATGACAAAGGACCCCCAAATCGAAGGGCCTCCTTTTCCATTTGCAAAACCCTTTCAAACAGTGATTCTTCGATATTCTTGGCTTGCAAACTTTTCATCAAACTAAAGCAACTAATGTAAAGATGTCAACAGGTGATGTCGCTATGCCGTGCGGTTTTGCGCGGCCTCGGTAGAAAGTGTATTTGGGTGGCTGTGTGCCATTGGGGAAGGGCGCACACGTGTGTATGGTAAATGTGGCGTCGCTAGTGAGGGGCACGATTGGTGGTTATTCTAGTGGGTGGGTGCCCTCCGCCCCCCCTAAAAATAAGAGGGTGGGTGTGCTTGGGAGAGCACACACTAGCTCAAAACCCTTAGAAAACACTGTAAATACCGTGCAAAATTTCAATAACTGCTCTGAGAACTAGGCGAAAAGCAATTTTTATGATCTGTCTGTGCCCAGTCTCCATGTCCAATGTCAATGACAACAAATAACAGCTCTTCGTCTGCCCACTATCAATGTGCAACACCAATGATAAATATTATCAGGTAAATCTCTCTCTGCCCACAATGAATGTAGCATCATGAGCGAATGAAGATATATATATATATAATACTATACATCTCTAGATTCAATAGCTTTCCTCTCAATCTCTGGGAAAGTAGATTTCCTAGATTTTTGTATTTTCATTGAAGGAAAGCTTTTGAAAGAAACACTTACATACATACTTATAGCTTTTTTAAAATACCATGCCAATTTCCAGAGATCCAGAGGAAAGCTTTTGAAATGCAAGCTTTATCCTTTTTTCACAGAAGTGATCAGATCTAGAGGGAACCTTTTGAATTAGAAGCGTGTACATAAAGCAGTTTTAATATAGCAATGATTATTCCAAGGGATTACTTTAAACAAATACTATCTACTCAAAAACATAGTTTTTGTCTTATTCCCAGCACTCCTAGGGCAAAAAAACACTGTAAAATATAGGGTGTTGTAGCATGTTTTCTTAAACTAACTAAACTAGAAGTAAAATAGAATTAGGTAAACTTAAATTACAATATTTCAATGAAGATCCTTTTAACATTGATTGTGGAAATTGCTATTTAGTAGATATTAGATTGCAATAAAAATCCTTTCCAAGTTCTCTTTAAAACTCATTGTGGAAACTAGTTCTTACAATTAGATTTTAGTTAAAGTCCTTTTCAAAGTTAGTGGTGGCTTTGATTTAATATCAGATTGTGTTTAAAATCGATTTAAGATTAATTGTGGAAATTGTGATGCTTAACTAACTTGAATTGTGATGCAATTAATTTCCACAATCAATTCTAAAAGGGTCTTGATTGATATCCAATACACAAGCAGTTCAATCAAATTATGTTGAAACGAAATTAAGCTAAAATCTAAACAACAAGCAATTTCCACAATGATTTTGAAAAGGACTTTAATTGACATTTAAGTAATGACTAATTTCTACAATGAAATATATATAATAGGATTTTAATTGAAATCTAATTCAAAATCAATTGCCACAATGATTTTGAAAAGGAATTTAACCGCAGTTGAATTACACATTCATTTTTCTATAATTAATCTTGAAGAAATTGTAATTGAAATCTAATATAAAAATCAATTTCCCCAATGATTTTGAACATGATATACATGAAACTTGTTGAAAAAATCTACAATTAATCTTAAACACATTTTTAATAGACAGCTAATGATAAATCAACTTCCACCAATAATTCTGAACGCGTTTTAAGTAAAGTCCAATACCAAAATCAATTGAAATCCAATTTAAAATCAAATTCCACCGGTAAACTTAAATGAAGCAATAACACTGTGTTTTAACAGTGTATTTTTGCTAAAACCTCTCCAAAATTGAGGTTTTGAGCTATTTTTTGATCAATTTTGTGAGATCCAAGCCTATCCCAGTTTAGAGAGAATACCAAAAAAAACAAAAAAACAATATATAAACCAAAAAAAGAAAAAACAATGTTTGAGACAAAATGGGGGCACTATTATGTTGGCTGCATTTTGTCTCAAGCATTGTTTTTTTTGGGTTTTTTGGTTTATTGTTTTTTTTGGTATTCCCTCTAAACTGGGATAGGCTTGGATCTCACAAAATTGATCAACAAATAGCTCAAAACCTCAATTTTGGAGAGGATTTTGCAAGAAATCACTGTAAAACACAGTGTTTTTGCATCATTTTTTGCATGAAAACCATCTCCCAGGAGCACCCATTCTGAAAAATAAACACACAGTAGTTTAAGAAGGCGGTATATAATATAAAGACAAACTTAACTATATGTATATATATATATATTTGGGGGGTCTCTGACATGAGTCGTTTCTAAATTTGGGTAGCGGTAGTGATGTTTAACAGGTGCTCCGTTATATACACAGTATATATTCAGTATTGTTAGACCAGCCTTGTTGCAAAATGTTGCAAACGTATAGTATAATGATGCCTATGTACAGAATTACACACATGTACTTTGGGTCTATCCTATTACCTGTAACAGTGGATGACGATGGTTACTAAAGGCCTTGTTCAAAAATAGCAATAATTGTCTACTGTTACAGGTAATAGGACAGACCCAACATGTACTCACACATATGTATGCATTGTCAGAACCATGAGCCTTCACTGTTCACAGTTGCCACAAATCCACCCGCAAAAACTTCAGTCCAAGCCTCATGAAGAACATGCGTGCCAGGCAACAGCTCTTGCAGCCCCCGGTCCAGCGCAACGTTTCCCAAGGGAATAAAAATGGAGAGTCCTCTGAAGGCCACAAAAGCGGCGAAAGGCCAAACCCAGAAAATGTACGAGTTCAGAAGATCAACTCAATTTCGCGACAAGCATGTCCTTTGCCAGTAGCAGACTCAATATGCCATTGTTGAGTTTCGGCACACGGATCTGCAATGACGAGCTGTGCTTCTGACAGGAAGATGGGGTTACCAGCCATGTCCTTCAGACATATCAACAAACACGAGCACAACCAGCCAAACTGATTGAAACGCAAGGACATAATGCATTTGCCAGTGTCGCGTCCACGAAGTCCCACGAAGAACGCCGTCGTGTTTCTTTGAGGCGTAACATCTGTAGCATTGCTACGTGTCCTGAATCTCAAAGTGCTTGTGAACCAAGGGTGCCACTGAAGCATGAGGTGACACGGCGTCCATCTCGTACTGAGGTGATCCTGCAAGTGCGCTATTGTCTAGCAGCCTAGCATGTCTGTTGGAGTGCTGCATTTCTCAACCACATGTTGAGGCGACAAGGCGACTCAAGCAAATCACAATCAACACGAATAGATCCCCCTCGTGTGGCCAGCGATAATTGTATGGCCGCAGCACGTAGCACGTAGAAAACAAGAAACCACGGACGTGATATTATATGGATTGTATTTTTATACCTGTACGAACATGCCCCGGAATCCCGCAATCCCCCGTCTCAGCAAGTGAGCAAAGCCTATGTAGCTTCCGTGTACGAGTAGGACCTTTGACTTGGTAGGCACATATATGCCCCGAGGCATCTCTGATCTGACCACCACCCAAGCCATCCCGATAGGCTTTGGAGGGTTGAGGGTTTCTATGGACTCTAGTTCTTCTTTCAATATGTCTAGGGGTCTTGGCAGCAAAAACAGCTGGGCAGGATTGTGCAGGAGAAACTGACCCAAGATTCTGGCGGCCTCGAAGCAGGAGATGAAGCCGGCCATAGGTGTAGCGACCCATGGAGACGTTCGGATCTTGCTGTTGCCTGCTGCTGGCAATTGCGGCGCTTGGCTCTCCTAGACTCGAGCATCCTCCAACCTAATTACTGTACTAGCAATGGAGCCTCAAACCTATTAGCGATGGCCTCCAACCTTCAAAAGGCCAAGGCGCTGCCAAAGGCCAACTTCAGCTGCCCGGCGTGGCGGAGCCCTCTTGTCTTTGCAATCGAGGCCCAACGCACAGCGAAGCGACTGCACGTCCTGAGGTTCAATCGCAAGAGAGTACCCTGAACCCCTAAGCAAAGTGCATCACTGCAAATGTGGTTTGGCTTGACAGGTTCAATATTTGTCAAGGAGAGCATCTGATACGCTAAACTGAGATCTTCACCTCCGGAGTCAATAAGCCACGCAGTAGCACGAAGCCCCATGTGTCCAAAGCCTGTCACAGCAACTGATAATGCAGCCATTGCACCCAAATGTCTCACATCCAATCCTAGCAAAGGATTAAACAAAACGGACTTCAACATCTCAAACACAAAGTAGGATATCTGCCAAAACCACCGAGAAACGAGAAGGACATGATTCAGTGATTCAGTAGGGTCCCTTGTTAGGGCCCAGCCCACTTTCAACCCAGCTGCACAGGTCAGGAACTGCATTGACATGGCTATCGCTGGAGGCAGGTCTAACATCGTTTAATATATATATATAATATACACTCCCGCAGACTAACATGGACCCTGACAATTCACCCATGGAAGACCATGGTTTTGGGAGCCCATGTTAATCTGCAGGGGGTACTATACATTGTTTTTCCAGGTTTCGTCTAAGATTCTATGTTTCACGACTGCTCCAACTTTACAAACTGTAGTCATGTCTGGCTCTGGGGTTGCCCGTAAATTGGCACAAAAACAAGTAAATAGAAACAACTACACAGCAAGTCAAACATGCTAGATTCATGTTATAGTTTATCAACTGGATCCGGGGTGTCGACCGTGGCATGGCCTTCTCACTTTGCTGCAGCATGTCCTGGCTCCAACTCACTGGTGATGTAGCAGGAGCATCGACAGAGCCTCCCAAAAGTGATGTCAGTAGAAAACTGATGATACTGTGTCTTGCACAATTCATGCAGGCCTTCTAGAAAAAAACAAGTGACGAAAGCATGGCCTGTAGTCACTGTAGTCTTTCCATGGAGTGGCAAATATGGTGGAACCAGCAATCCAATGTCAACTCCTTGTGCATCACTGGTCAGTCGACGACCTTGGCACTGAGTTCCCTGGGGTCATGGGTAGTCTGGACCAAGTCGAAAGTTTAGGGCTGAAGTCTTGACCGAAGAGAGTAGCTCGATCGATCGCAAGACGCTTGGGGTCAAAGTAGCCTTTCTCCTGCTAGGGTATCGGCAAGCTTTTACATACGCCGAGCCATTCATCAAGAGTTGCAGAAATGCTGCCAACAGCCCTGATCCTTCTTCAAAACATTATCATGTATGTCCACTGCATGTGGCAACTGACAGTAAAGGCTCCTTCCACTTTGCTGCCAATTCATCCTCTCTGGCATGGAGCTTGTCCTTCGGCAATCCCAAAGCCTGCAAAAAATATGTCACGTCCTTTAGCAACAGTCATATACCACCGTATAAACCAATAGAATCGAAACTCATCTCTCCCCAAACGCATGCATCAATCACTGAATGAAATTATCCAATTCACATGTACGGAGCTAAGAACTTGGAAGGCGGGCACTCTTTCTTTCTTTATTTATTTGTTCTTTGTTGGCAAACCTCGCTAGATGCAGCTTTACTTTAAATGTTAATTTTGTTGCTTTCATTTCTCTTTATGTTGGAGCAAGTTGTCTTTATTCGGTAGACCTCTTAAGCCTGCTTGTGCTGATCTTTAGGTGGAAGTATCGTACGAGTTTTTCAGGTATGGGATTGGAATCAAAGAATGGCCCAAAGCTCCGGATCCTCTGACAATTTAACAAGAACAGGCCACCTGGAGCGTTCTTTTGGGAGACATTTCCACATTGGGAAAAGGGATTAGGAATGTTAAAAGGGCGCTGTTCCGTGGCTTTTGTGTCTTGAGTCTTGATTGTAGTTGAACAAGGAGGTAAAAAAAGGAGACGGGGGCTCCAACAATCCAGGGGCGCATCGGTCAGTTTGTTTGCGTTTCTCCAGGGTGGAGAGGTTTTGCTTCAATTATGCCATCTGGATGCCAGTGACGGTGATCATGATATTGCCACACGAAAAGGCAATCTCTAGCAAAGCACCAAATGGCCAAACAAAAAAGCCAAGTCACATGAAGTTCCTCCAGCTGCTGCTCCACAGGTCTTAGCCTCGCAGGCTTCTCTTGGATGCATCAGTACGCTCCGCACTTTGCTCCGAAAACGGCTTTGTGCACCTTTTGGCTGCAGCCCAAAAGTCTTCTTCCTGGATTTGGTTTCGTGCCTTGGTTCAGGGCCCAGCCTTAGCCTTTACAATTCTACAGAATGGCAATTGAAAAAACACACAAACGGGTTTCCGGAACCCAGAGCTACCAGGCCACACATACACTGCGAACAGATGCCAAAGCCGAAGCTGCAGAACTTGATGCCTAAGCGCGAAATCTCCTTTCGCAGTGCTGACTTAAGCCACCATCCAATACCAAACAAAGTGAATCAAAAGCTTCTGAGCACTGTGCCCCCGAGCTTCTGACCTTGGTTGCGGTATTGAACTACACACATGTTCTTCTGCAATCGGTAAAGAGCAGATTTGCGGTCTCATATTGTCAGAGTGATTGAAGAACAACACGAAGCCACATACTCTAATCAATGACAATGAAGAAGTCTTCCTTTTCCGGCTTTCAGCCTGTCAGCTTGTGAGAATGCTAGAGGCATTCTTGCAGGCGGCTTCCCCCAAGCCGAGCTGCAACCCTACATGCGGACCAAGGATCTTTGAGGTAAAACAAGCACCAAACACATCTCAAGATCATGATGGATCCCCATATCCAAGTGAATCCAAATGGTAGCAATCACAAAGAACATCAAAGAACACGCACACACACAGAAGAGGAACCAATGACCTGCCCAACGCATCAGAACATGGTCCATGCACCCAAGAAATCTCTCATGTGGATCTTGCGGCGCACGGAGTTGGTGTGGCCCTCGATGTACTTTATCACCAGCATTGGCGCGCTCTCAATCTGTGAAGCTGTCACGGTCTTGCTTTCCTTCCAGCTCCTGAGGGAACACTTGCTGAGGTCTTTTTCCTTGGCAGGCTTCACCGCATTCTTCTTCACGGGCTTAGCTACTTTCTTCTTGAACAAGCCTGGAATTTCATCGTCTCCATCTTCAGCCCCACCTTCTTCCATCGGGGAATCAGCTTGCGTCGATCCAAAGCTGCGTCTCTTGGAGCCAGCCTCATCACCCTTCTTGCGCCTCTTGGGCATAACAGGCTGGAGAGAGAGTGCTTGAACTTCTTGCAGCAATCTTGTCCTGATCTGTGTGTCAATCTTCTTGTAGGTGTCTTCCAGCTGCAGTGGTTGTCTCAAGGCTGGCATCTGATCTGTGAAGAATTCCCGCGTGAGGCCATAGCAATGAAGCGCATCTGCACACTCTTTGGTTAAGCCCTTCTGCAATACTTGCACCAATCTCCGATAAAGAACATCATGGAAGTTGCCGGTGACAAACTCACGACTCCCACATGTACTGTGATGTCTGATCTTGGCACTTACTTCTTGAAGGATGCGCTCATTCTTGGAAAACGTGCTCCGTTTTTGCAACCATGCTGGAAAAGCAGGCTTGGGAAAGGCTTGGTCCCTACTGGCCATCAATGCTGATGGGTAAACTGTTCCCAAGAATGCCGCTGTTCCTCCAAGTTCAAAGTTGCCGGACATAGCATCAGCGGTTGCAATCAAAGATGATGCTTGTGCTGCACGGTCCAAGGCACCATCGGCATTGGCAATTCGCTTCTCCGAGGGTCGAAGGTAGTTCTCCTGTCGAGGTTCGAGAAACATATTAGGACCAATTAGATAAACATATCTGTAGCTAGTACAGCTTAATGCAATTTCGATGCGCTGATACCAAAACTCTTTGTACCGAAGCTCTCTTGAGTGTACGCTCTTGAGTGTAGGCAACCTGAAGAGACTTTAAAGATCTTTGATTAAAGAATCATGCTGGATTGAACTTGCAAATGCTGCGTGTATCTACCCGGTGATTCCTCGACAATACCCAGTATAGCCTAGCCTATACCAGGAACGAGCGACTATTATAAGGGGGTTTGGTCGACTGTACAAAGATTTTTGTTGTTTCTTGTCGCCTACAGTAGGACGATATGAAAAGCTATGCCGAGAAAACATGAAAGCCTATACCGGGAAATGGGCCCATTCCATGGACAATTCTTCCAATGTTTGTTCATACGTACAATATTCAGTGGAGGTTTCGAGGCCAGGTAGCAAAGAGACTTCCAATTTTGATAACTCGGCTTGCGAGCGACAAAAGTCTTCTTCATTCAGCTGCTCATATAGGCAAAACGGCCAGCCACAGTAATACTTTTGGGGTGCATGTGCTGTGTTTTGCCATAGAGCAGTCTGCCACATTTGTTACAAAATGTGGACAAGCTGTGGACAAACCGTGGAACGACCATACCAGGCACGTGGAACGACATACCGGGACGTGGAATGGACGTACTGAAACATGGACTGGACAATCCATATTATTTGCACTAAAACTATATATAATTGTATAACAATGTAAAAATCTAAATATATATATATATACAGTAATTGTTTTGGCTTCAAAGGAGTTCAGTTCAAGATATGTTTGACGTCGACATATCTTGCAGTGTGTGTGTGTGTGCGTGTCTGTTTTAGAATGACACTGCAAACCGAACGATACCAACAAAATCCACAAAGCACAAATAAACCAACAATAGGGAAGGAGGCCATGAATTTTAGGTCGGAGGCCATTGCTCCTAGTATGCCAGTTGCCTTGGTTCTTGAGAGAAGAAGGTTGACTGCACCTCATACATGGGTTGACTGCGGAGACCCAAACCTGGGACAGTGAGGAAGCCTGTATACTATACTGGGAAACCTCGAAGGACGATACGGGGAACACCCTAAATTCTGCACCAAGAAATGCCCCAGCATAGTCTGGCAAACCCTGGTATAGGCTAGCAGCGAACAACTATACCAAGCATAGTCTATGGAAGCATAGGGTCGAGTCTAGCTTTTCAGATCATGAATGCAATAGTTCTCCAAGTGTCCAGCGATGCTGGACAAAATTGGCAAAATTAGCCCAGCTACAGCAATTCGCCCCCGTGTAGTCTTGTGTTTGTGCGAATTGATTCCGACAGCATCTCGCAACTGTATGAAAAGACCTGGGTGTGAAGTTTATCCACCTGGCTTCAGGATTTGACACACTTCGGGAACTTGGCTGATTCAATCTGTGATTCGACCATTGCTTTTGCTCCTCTCCTGCACCATAATGGGCAAGAACTCTGCGTCCACGAAATGCAGGTCGAGGCGCTGATCGATTGAAAGTCCGTTCCGGTGGTAGGAGAGCAGCCGGGAGCATGCATCCCAGGTGCTCACCATCACTTGTGTGTCTTTCTGATTTCCACCTGTCATGGAGCCAAAGAATTGCAAATGGTTGATGACCTGACGAAGGTCTTGGCCACAAGCTTCCACAATGGCTTCGACAGCTGCGATCTCAACCTTCCTACCCTCGGTTTGCATGATGCTCTTGATCCGCTTTGCAACCGTGGCATTGTCAGGCCTCTTGAATCTCAAGTCCAAACAGTAGTTGGCAAGTTCCCGGACCTGCTGGTCTGATCGGTCGTTGCAAATACAAATCACCGGGTTCTTTGTGACCTGTATCAAGTTGATGAGAGCTTTCACTCCGCCTTTGTCACCACCTGTCATTCCATCACACTCATCCATGATAATCACGCTTTTGCGCAAACTGCTTGAGCTACCAAAGCTCAAGGTCTTGTTGCCGGCCAGCGAGTTTGTCATGCTATCGATGATGGACTTGTTGCGAGCATCCGAAGCGTTGAATTCCATGACATTCCTTTTTGAAGTCTTGGCTACCAGTGTGCAAGTTGTCGTCTTGCCGATTCCAGGAGGACCACTCACCAAAACTGCCCGAGCATTCAGGTTCTCTGGTGGAGGCTGGAACTTTTTCATCGTATCCGAGGGTGGGGGTGGCAGCTCTTTCTTCTTTCCTTTGAGAACCACATCATCCCAATCCCTGAGCCATTCGGCCAATTTGCGAATCTGCTCTGTGTTACCGACCACTTCGCCCAAGTGTCGGGGCCTGTGCCGGTCCGACCAAGGTACCTCATGCTTCGCCTTCGACTTCAACGGCGCCATGGAGCCGGCCTTGGCGTCCTAGACACTGCTCCGAGCGTTTGTGAAGAGCGCTTGACTCGATTATATCTCGTTATCTTCGCTTACGCGCCTGTGAACTACTTGAGTCTACTTGCTTTTGGGAAGTTGCAAGCGATTAAGTATCTGCTGCTGCCTACTACCTAGTTTCTGGTTCAGGGTTCTCCGGCAATTTCCTGTCCTACTGGCCACGTCATGAATGATATATCACCTTCTTGTGCCTAAAATGGACGGCACTGCACGCATCAAGAGATGTCGTGAGACTGCTTTCAGTTAGGGTGTGTTCACTGGATGTGAGTCCTCTTGCTGTCAATCCTTTCAACAATTCTCAGGCAAGCACATCCAAAGAGGCCTCCCTCCACACATCAACAGGGGTTTCGTATTGCAGCCTCAGCTGATATATCTTGCCACATGGCCACCAAAATGCAAAAAACACGCACAATTGATGACACAAAAATGTATTTATGTAATGATTATGTTACGTCTATGCACATTGTTTACTTTCTGTCTTTTTTGCGTTTTCTGTTTGGTCTCTGTTCGTTTTTCCTCTTTGGGCTCCGCGTTCTCTTCGCCTCTCGGAGGCCCAACGCCAAGCCCACGGCGCCAGCAGAGGCGCCGACCTCAAAGGTGGACACAGGATGTAAACGGCTCGACGGAGAAACAAATAAGAAATAAACAATTCAAACGCACAAAACATAATAAAACCGTGTTCTGTGCAATTACTCTCGTGGCGTTCTCGTGCTGATACACCGGTGCATGTCTAGTGTCATGAGACCGTGTGTAAAGAGACATCTCATGCTTGAATCAGCCGGGAAGAACAATCCTTCACGAATGGTTTCGGGGAAAGCGTGGTGACTCCAAGCCAGGTGCCCTGATTAGGGGTGTTGACGTATGTGATATATAAGTGTATACTTGTTGCGTACTTGCAAAAGTTTTGATAAACGTTGAATGTTGCAAAACAAAAGCAAACTTAAAGAAAAAACAAGTACATACATGTACGCACGCATATATCTATACCAATATCAACACACATATTCATATACACACACGCCTATCTAATATGTGTAAATTTACACATACATTATGTATTTACAAAAGGCTATATATAAGCATATAGAACTACTTTAATATATTACGTAAATGTTTTTACATTTAGACTACTCGTGAGGACCCCTTTTTTGCTGCATTCTTAGCTTTCCCCAGGCTGCAAAGGGCCTAGAGGAGCTGAAGACAAGGCTTGACCAACACGCATGACCATGTTCATACTTTATGTTCCGACTCCGACTCTTGTATTGATGCTCTCGCGCTCAAACTTAATTTTGTTAACTACTCTCATGGTGATGCTCTGGCGTTGCTACACCGGTGTATGTCCAAAGCATTAACCGTAATTCTTGAACCTGCCTTGCAGAAATACCTTTTGCGAATGCTCTTGGGGATAGCGGCTGTTCCCAAGCTGCGCCCCTGGTTAGTGGTGTTGACGTGTAAAACATAAAAACAATATATTTACAGAGATCGAAAAACATGTCACACATGTCAAAATATATCTAAACAAACATACATAATTGTTGTGTGTACATATGTATATATACATGTGCATGCATATATTATATGTATAACAATATCATATCCACACAATTATACACACACATACAAGATATATATATATATATCTATGAATATTACAGTACAAATGCGGGTCCACTGCGGACCTGCGCAGCCCGGGGGCCCACATTCGGCGCGTGCCCCCTTCCTACCCTCACACGAGGACCATGACCCTGAATAGACCGGGAGAGCAAGAGACACGACATCACATGTGTTGGCTCAAACCCCTTGACTAAACACAGTAGATGAGTAATGAAGTGCAGTGCATAAAACAGCAAGCACTTAGTGTATGAATGAATGATGCAAGTCGTGACTTTGTAGAGAGTGTACTTTCAACAAAGCTGAGCGGTCAACCTGCCCTTAGAAGCCCCACGCTACAACCATTGGAATATATATATAATATCCAGGCATGAAGAGCCATGTTCACGAGTATTCAACTCTATATACATACCAAAAAACAGTCCCAACAATGTACCAGCAGTCATGGTCATACTTTTGGGGTGTCCGCGAAGGCAATGTCATGAGGGCAAAGAAAGGCCCACCTTGTGCTTACGTCAAAGGCACATTGTAAGACGACTAAAGTAAAGAACTGACTCTTCAAGACTACGTGTTTTCAATGGTTGCATCACCCTCTCCTTTTTCCATGAAAACTCATAGGGAGAGAGGCCTGTCCAAGAAAGGATTTACACGCGCGCGACCAAAAGTTAAAGCCAAGAAACAGCTGCGGCAAATGCCCTGCCTTCTTGGAAGGTATTTGCATGCGTTAAGCAACACCTATTCAATGCTTTGAAGGGGCACCAGGAACCTTGACCTGTGCATTTGTCAAGAGTCCTGTACACTGTACAAGTTAGTGTTACCCAGCACTCTTGATTTGATATTTGTTTCAGACTCATTTAGCTGCTCCAGTTGCCGCTGGCACCAAATACTGTCCTCAAAGGATTTTCAATACTTGTTGCCAATCAACAATCTTGAAATGTAGTATGTTCCACAGCTTATTTATCTCCTCTATTGGTGCATCTCTTTCCCTGATTAGGCCCTTCCTTTGTCAAACTGGTTTGTCTAGTCTTCTCCACGTATGTCTTTCTATATTCTCTACTGCTTGACTCTTCTTCACATCTTTCATTTCTTTTCTTGTTCACAAGCTGCCTTTTCTATGACCCTGAGAAGCACACATGAAGCAAATAGAAGACATAGAGGAAACTCTGCCAAAGACAGCAGGGTTGATTTGATTGCGCGCTATCGTTGCGATATTTTACAACCCTTCCAAAGACACGCTATTGTTGCATTAATATGCGTCCTACTGTATTGCTCTCGAACTTCAGCTACCACTTTGCTTCAACAGTCACCCTCCCTTTTTTTGGATAAGTTGCTATTGATTGTAGATGAAGCCTTGGCAGAATATTATAGATTTCTTAGACAAATTCCAAAGTTGCGACCCTTACAAAGGGCAACCCTCTATGAAGATCGAGGATCTTCCTTAATAGTGAAGACCGTGCTCATTGGTGTGTCTACGGTTGTACGGCTCAAGTCTTATCAAGGTTAAGCCCGGCAAAAAGGACATTTTCCTTGTATGATAGAAGGTGGGGAGCAACTGGTTTATTTTTATCGGGCCAAAGTCTTAACGTACAAAGGCGAGAAGCATTAAATGATGGAGGAGGGTTTTGGGATAGGGTGGGATGCATTTTATACAGTCAGAGTCTTATCAAAGATGAGAATTGTACAAAGGGGACAGCAGTGTTTGATAGAGGAGGGCCTTGGGTGAAGCAGGATACTAGTACGTAGGCGTAGAAAGGAAGATGTGAGCCCAAACCATTTGAAGGCACTTTCGACATATACTTGAACAGGAATATCCAATCCAATCGCTACAAAGCAGGACATTATTTAACTTATATATATATATATACATTTAAAAGAACAGTCGTTAATTTATGTCAGACTATCAACTGCACCGTCAAAAGTGCTAAGAGAGTGCACTTCCACGCAACAAATATTTGCAAGTGTCAGCTACGTGCTTTCTGATGCTGTCTACTTCCTAGTTATTATTTCTCCCGAGCCTGCGAGGATGCTTTTCCAACGGGGTGATGGCTCAGTTGTGTGAAATTTTGATTGGGATCATGTTGCGTTCTTTGGATCAGGGTTTTTTTTGGTTTCGGGACACTCAACAGCTCGTCTTGGAGTTAATGAGCGCCAGTACAGTAAGCTGAGCACATTGTAAAGACCATTCAAAGACCACTCAGTCAAATCCTGGAGTCTTTCCAGTCCCCCACCTGGCCGATGATCTGCAACTCAAGGAACCTTTTACGGCACGACTTCAGTCCTCTTCCCAATTGAGACATGACAGCTCACTGTAGATTTGAGCTGGCGGACAAGTGTCTTGCTGTTTAGTCTCACAGCCTCTAGCATTGAGTCCAACCCTGGATGTTGGCTGAACCACAAAGCTGCGAGGCCTTCAACGTGCTCTCGTTGTGTAACAACGTCGGTCCAGAAACGCAATGTTTGGTTTGCGCAACGAGTAACACGAATGAAACTGTCCCCAGCCCCCCCAACCCCCCTTGAAAAACCCTGTTCGCTGGTTGGAAACGTTTGCTTGCCGTCAGGGCAACCCCCCCCCGTTGACCCACCGTTGCTTGTGAAGGGTGGAGCAAAAGCAGCGGGTGTTGTGAATCCTGATAGCTGCAAACAGCAACATGAACCATCTTACATATCAGTCTAGAAACTATGTTTGACAAGAATTGAGGATGCGTGTTGAAAAGAAGGGGCATTCAAGTTCAATACAAACAAGAGTCACATAATCAATAGCTTTTCCACACGCTACACCAGTGCAGGGGTGTTCATGCCTGGCAGCCAAACATTTTCTCTTCTATATGGCCTGTGGCACACCTTAGTCTCAGGCAACGCCTTTCGCTGCAATGATGGCGCTTCGCTTCACGACCGGGTTGGCCTGTCTTTGGCAAATCTTGGCAGCATCTTCAAAAGGGATTTCCCACAGCCATTCCTTTCCAATCAAAACATGATTTGTTCTTCTGTGCATGATCCCTCAGGTCCTCAAGCCACCGCTGCAAATGGCGCCATGCCATGGGAACCCTCTTCCTCCCTGTGTGAGCAAAAGAAGTTGAAGTACACCTCTCGCCGTGCCTAAAGTTTAGTGCAAGTGAACTGCCTCCGCTTTGCCCTACGAGAGCGATGATTAAGGCGAACCCGACAACAAGCCTAATTGTGGGCCCCGTTAGTTCCAATGAAAGAACGACACTATATAGACCTACGCCTACAACTTTTAATGCCTTACAACTTATATACAACAAACTTATAACGTCATATCATATCATATCTCTCTTCATCCTCTGGCCTACAGCCAAGCAGAACAATGACAAGAAACATCAAGACACTGAAATTACATAAAGCATGTATAAGCAGAATCCACGCAAGAGCTACGGTACCACAGAATGGGCACAAACAGTTCACTGCATGACAATGTGTCATCAGCATTGGGGTCAGTAAGCAAGTTGAAGCACTCTGGATCCGGCAAATATCTATGGTACGTATGCTCTAAGATGCTATCCTACTAGTGTCAACTCTGCTTGCTGATTGTCCAAACTCATTGTGCTTGCCACCGCAAAGGTGCTCGAGCCATGCCGGGAAACTTCTGCCCCCAATGAAAAGTTGCTGAGGTGTAGTGCGCTCAAACACCAGCAAACATTGAACAACAGCAAACCAATTGGCCTGTTTGTCCACCACTGATGGCATCCCCGCACTGTGCGAGGGAAATTTGCATGATCGCATGCTCCCCCAATTGCAGGCCCAAAAGGTTGTGCTTGACTGAATGCTGTCAAAACCTAGCATGGGGATAGCTCATGCACCATCTAGCATCGGGTAAGGTGAAACGAAATTGAGGTCCGGTGCCAAGAGCACCCAACCCCTAAACGACAATCTGAGGAAAGGGTCGCACTCCGCACCTCGGCAAAGAACACCATGCATTACTATCAGAAAAAATTACGCATGGCATCGCATGGCACACTTCATTTGCACAAAAACACAATGGGGTGCCGACTTCAAGAACACATCTTGGTCCAAAAGCACTTTTGCAGCCACTCTAATCATGGTGCAAACCATCACATTCTTCACAAAGGGGCCCAGGTACTCCTGTGCTGGACTACAAATGCTTGGCAACATGATAAGCAACTGAACATACCAACAGTCTGACACGTCAAATGCAATTGCAATCAGTTGTCAAGGTCCATATAACCATTCTACAGTAGTGGGTTTAGCCTGCTTCTGGCACAAGTGCCAAAGACGGCTATCCAGCTTCAGTGCCCTTGAGTCCGAACAGATCAAAAAAACCGGCGTAAAACGCCTGGCCTCATTGGCAGTGGCTGAGAATGAGGCGTTGAATTGCGAGAGCACACCAGACTCAGAAAGGAAGCCGTAGGTATCGCCTCCATGACCAACGTAGGACCCCCAGCTCCCCATCACCGGAGGGTAAGTTGCATTCCAGCTTGCTTGCCTCATGGACACAAGCGCACACACACACACACACACACGGGTTCAAAGCTAATGATATCCAACATTGGCGCAAAACTGTTGGGGATGGAATAACAACCTAAAAACCAAACAACTGCTTCGCTCTTTTTCATATTGCTCTCCAATTTCTATGACATAGCCAGTGGTTCCTTTTGGGATCCACTCTTTGGGCTTTTGGCTGAGTTCTGAGATGCTGACCTTCGGAATGTCTTGTCTTTTAACACCCGGCTCGCTGCAATGGTTTTGGTGGTACTTGCAGTTCTGTTTTCTAGGGGGAGGGGGGCGTATCACACGGATCACTGCAGATCAATGCCCCACATTCATGTGGACCCGACGACTTGCTGGTGTCATCGACCAAAGTCTTTGCCACTTCATGTTCGTCCATCTTAGCTTGCTGTGGTGTGCTGGAGCGAATTTAAGATATAGCGGTGAAGAGTGGCTAAAATGATCACAGGCTCCGTAGGCTTCTTCACGTCGAGCGTCTGGATCATCAAACCAGTTCCATATTGGATCATACCCTTTGCCCAGCCAACGTTCAACGGAGCGAACTCCTGCAATTTCCCGTCTTGAAGAGTTCTGCAAGAAGAAATTGAGGTGTCTTTCGATTTCATGGTCTGGATCATTCTGGATCAAACCATGACAGTTGTAAGAACTGTGACAAGTTTCGATTACAACGTGTCTGGCCATTCACGGGGCACTGACCTGCATCTTCGCAACCATTTCCGATGGGACGATTCGCTTGGCAATCAATAGATCGTAGAAAAACTCCTGATGTCGGCACTTCACAAAAATCCTCAAGTACAATTTTTAAAGGCACTCAAAGCTGTGTATAACTGTATAACTCTATACTCTATACCCTGCAGTGGTCCCATGAGAAGGTCAACATATCAGTGCAATCTATGTCAAAGTTGAACAAGAACGCTTCTGAAGCATTAGCTCCTGTGCACAGCGACCCTTGAACTGCATATATACAGTAGTATCACAGTAATTAGGACACTACTTAAAGAATACTTTAAAACACTGAAAGGATATCAACAAATCTTTAGACTAAGGTGGGAAGTCTTCACCAAGGCACAGCAGCAGATCCCGCGGGCGCAATGAGGTTGCCACAGGTCCAACCCAAAATGGAGGCATCTTGGCCGTAGATTTGTGTCCTTCGAAGAAAACTCCCGGCGGCGCCTAGCAGGGAGGGAGTAAACGATGTTCAAAACAAAAAGGGACGTTATCCGTTTGCCAAAAGGAGGTAATCAAAACAGTGGTATATGATATCAAATGATATCGATATCTGATAAGTGGGTGCAAAATTTCAAAAAGTGGGTTCAAAACGAGCCTGGGATGTCCAAAGTTTTGTTCAAGCTGCCGGTGTCCGCAAAGGTGCACTTCTGATACTTTGCACTTGCCTTGGTTTCCAGCAACTTCGAACTTGCTCCTCCTGGTCACAATCATGCGTGTCGTATGGAGAATGCCTCGCAGTTGTTTTGTGGCTCGAGTGCGAGCAGGCTGCTGGCTGAGGAAAGATCTGAGCCTGGTCAAGGCTTGTCCAATCGGATGTTGGAGCAACTGCACCCAACGCCACAAAACCAGCAAGCACATAGTTGGTGCCTGCAATCGTTGGACGCAGGAACCACTCACCAGGAACCACCGATCGGACATGATCAAACCTTTGAGGCTCAGCATACGTCAGCACAGTTTCCGTCAAATGGCTGGTGTAGCTCGTGCACTGCCCCGGATTGCACAAAAACACTGGGCTTTGCTTGGCCGCTGCATGCCTCGGCCATTTAGTAGATTCCAAAACAAACACCAAATCAACCGATAAACGTCTTGAATACTCAACAGACAAAAGTTGGCGATTCAAGACACATTCTACAAAACCGACCCGCGATCATCCCCTAACTACCCTGATTGTGACCTTGACACCCAACACTTTTCATGTCAGGCCACAAAAACTCCAGCGGGCTGTGGACAGAACCACCCTGCTTCAGCAATGCATCATCGAAGCCAGAGACGTCGAAGTCCGCCAAGCCGCTCTGCATGCCTCAACGAAACCCCGGACTTTTGACGAAGGAAGGAGCGCGCGCGCGAAAAGCTCCTAGTAGCTTCGTGCTCCTAGTAGTACAGCCAGGAGCCCCTGGCGTTCTTGCTCCTAGTAGCGATGCCCTTTGCTCCTAGTAGCGAGTGTTTGCTTGTAGTGTTTGTCTTTACTTCATGTGCTCTTTCCTTCATCCTCCCTCCCTAGCATTACATCCTTGTCTCATTATCGCAATGCATTACCAAGGTAGGGTCTCGTGAAGATCTATTTCGTGGCCATTGGGTTCAAAAGAACATTGTATAGTTGTACATTATTTTGTTGTATAATTACACACACATATATTAATCAACCAATCAATAGAAATTGGAGCCAAGTCAAAGAAAATCTCGTCAGCCTTAACTGCCCCAGCTTCCCACAACCTTTGCAGGAACACGTTCTAAATTCCAACTTAACTAGTGAAAGAACATGTTGCGAATGATCCTTCACCTTCCTTAAATCAAAACACATTCCCAAATACAAAATTATATACATTTGACACACAACCATAAAACTACCACATTCGACTCCGAGAGGTTGCAGAATTACCTTTAGATAAACAACCACGGAGATCTAAACTTCGAGGGGCGCAAGAGGTGGCCAACAGTGACCTTCGCCGCATCTGCTCCAAAAAGCCCCACCATAGAGGTGCCATTCCTTGTGGGGCCACCGGCTGTCGCCAAATGAGCATGTATGAACATGTAGGAAGTCACAGCCTAAGCCTATCTGAGCCTTCCGTGTGGAAAAAAATTGGCCTTTTTGGGGCCAAGCCTCATGCGCTTAAGGATGCCATCCACATATTCTGAGGCTGGCCTATCTAGCCTTGCATGAGCTGCAGTGCTTCGATGAAGTGGTATGAATGCAAAGAACAATCGGGTCAAAACAAACCGACAAACTAAATGCAGTGCTCATCAATGTCAAACTTGCAGGGCGACTCAATCTTTCCTTCAGATGCCAATTTCAGGAGAAGGACTGCCTTGGATTCCACCATCAGCGATCATCGATATCAGTGCGACAGTGGTGCTGATGTTCTGGTGTGCACAAGCGACGTCAATGCTGCGTCAGTGCTGGATGCGAACACAGTCCAACAAAACCACATCATGGCGACAAACCTTGGCACCCTGCTTTGATCTAATTCCACGCAGAACCCGAATGCAAATATATCATAACACATATATATATATATACATACATCTGTATATACCATAAAACGCCTGGATCATCGCACTGACTGCCCAAGCCACAGTGTAGGGCTTTGTGCCCGAGCCAAATGCAAAGGTGTCTTCCGCGGTAACGGCCTTGGACATCCAGGCCAAGAAAATCATCATCAAAACCTGCCTTGGGATTGTCAGGATCATTGGGCATTCTCAAGGTCAACCCTGCAAGTTCTGCTGGTCAAGTTTGTCAGAAAGTATGTCTTCAGCTGATTCAATCCATGGTCGTCTAGTGCGTGCAAGTGAGACCTACTGTGAGACCTCTATGTGGAACCATTCGACCGTTCTGCTAAAGGTTCAAGCATATTCTTTACCCTTCCTGGGTCTTGCCACGCTCAGGGGCCCATGCTCATCATAGGATCCTAGTGACTCAATTGAACAGGTTGATCCGAACTAAGGAGGTCAAGTATTATTATTATTGTTCCTCCCTCCACTATGGAGCTGCCTTCAGTCAGTCAACCGGCGTTGCACAAAGCATTTGGATGGATAGGTGCATGTTCAATTCTGTGTGCAACAATACAATATTCCTTCTAATCATGGCGTCGGTGGCTCTGTGTGCACACCCACCTGTGGAAGTCAGTGCATGCTTGAAACAGATCCCACAACTGCATGCGCAGGCTGCTTGCGTGGGACGTCAAACAATTCAGTGCGACAAAATTCAAACAAACCCCTTGTTCACAGCCCTGAGACTTAGGCTTTGCCAGTGATGGCATGATGACCTGCTGCTACTGTGAAGTCCTTCACGACTTGCGCAAAATGCGAGGAAACATCACCAGTTACCATGTCCACTCCAGCCTCTATGTCAGACCTCCAAGCAATTTGCATAGCGTAGCCATACTTTTGAGATAAACCATCAACCAAGCCTCAGCAACCACACCAAGATTGACCTTGACTTACGGTACTGCTCGCTGCTTGTCGCCCCCCTAAAATCGAGCAGCTTTGAAATGCTGTTTGCAGCTGGCTTCCATCCGCCAATCCTCGGCTTTCAAACAATACCATCATGCCCTGTTTTCACAACTGCAGGGTCTTTTGCCAGTGTCATTCATCAGTCTTGGATGATTGCCGAGTGGCCAGCTGCAAGTAAAAGTGCGACAATATTGCGTCTCATTCTGTGGTCACCTTTAGAAGAAGGAGCACAGTTTGAGATTCCCGATTAATCCAGTTGAACAAACCAGTGAAGAACGACAAAAGCAGAATAAGTCCCAGCCCTTCACTGGCAACTAAATGGCACTTGGCTTGCGACCTTGAGCCATGACAGGCAATTATGTACCAACACATGCATACAAATATCATCAAGTGTCCGCTGACCTAGCTTCATCATTGCTTTCTGTTCTTGTTCTGTGCCCTGTGGTAGCAATGCCGCATTCTCTGTGTAGCATGTCGATCATATCGGCACATGGAACATGGATCCTAGCATGTCTTGAAGCAGGAAAAAGGTTCGGAAGAGACGCCATGATGCCATGCCCCGGATTTTCCTCTTCTGCTGTTTGCCTAGTGAGGCGGATCCAAAGACAGGCCTCGCTCCAGCTTTGCAGCAGCTTTAAGCTATGTGACAAAGGTCTGTTACCAAAAACAACTTGAGGCTGCCTAGGCCTTGTGAGCCTGAGTATGTTCGTTGTATGGGACACCCGAAATGCTGGGGCGACATGTGCCACCCACTTCCGCCTGCAAAGGGCGAATTTGCATCTGCGCTCCCAAATCATAAGGGAAGACAACTTGATAAGAAACGGCCACATCATATCCATCGTCCATAAGTGTCGATTGAGACAATTGATCTTTGGAAGGGAGTGCATGTGACACTGATAGCTAATGGGAACTGTTGGACACATTTGAGCATTTACATCTATAAAAAAACAAGGCTCCGCTCATGAGGAGCTCAATGGCTGGCCACCAAGCAATCATTGGCACAAAATGGCACAAGTCAAACGTGACAGGCCACCATGAATTCTGACGAAACACTGATTCGACCGCAAATGAATAGTGCCTGGTGGTCGCTTCAAATCGCAACCGTAAGTCTTTGGTGCTGTCGCGGGAGCTTGCTGCTGGGTGCTCTCAAGCATGTGGTGCTTGATGCGATGCAGCCAACTAAAAAACTAGGCAAGTGAGACTTCCTGGGCCCAAACGTTTAGGACAAGTGCTACCCAAGAGTCTGAAAGGAAGAAGGAGGAAGTTCCCACCTGCAGTATTTTAGGACACTTGGTGCCCTTAACGGCCTGGAAGCACTTCGATTGAGAACGCCAATGAAAGGACTGTTCATCCAGGGCTTCCAAGACGTTAAGAATTAAGACTAAAGATGCGTCTGCGAGTCGAAGCCTGTCAGCACCACTGCACCTGAGTCTTCCATGGCGTGATGGTTTATTGCTGCAGTAGCAGTGATGCATTCAGTCGTCCAGGCAACATGGAGACCATGCGAAGACAGGCAACAATGACGGTGGAGCATTCTTTCTGCACCATGCTGTGCCGAATTTGTCATACGGTTGTCAACAAGAAAGGCTCTTTGGCCAGAAGGCCATTGGCAGAAAAATAACAACATGCGGCAACTTTCAGCCATTCCATGTCACGAGAGCTGCACAACAACGAGACAAACCCACGTGACTAGAATCTAGAAACTTCAGTTGGAAACCACAAGTGAAAAACACCTGCAGTAATTTACAACTTATCAATTCTCATGATTTGATATGATTTGGGCATAACTTGACGGAATGTATGTGCCAGGAGAGCTTGGTCTGGAGAAGCCTGACAAAGGGCCTTGCTCGCGATAAAGTGAGGAAGTCCATACACCGCTCATCTGGACGGAACTTACCTGTCAAGGAATTTTGCTACTTTAGGACCTTTCCCTCGCTTACAGCCGCCGTGTCTGACTGGGCCCCTAAGTGGCTCCCGTTCCCTTTGATTGCACAATCTGATGCAAACAGGTAGCTGCCAAGAGTCTCTGCAATCTCTTTGAACTCCTCAAACAAGGTTATTACCCCGAACCATGCCACAATAAGCGGCAAAAGGCGCAACATCGGGCCTTGTTCGCAATCCGGTTTCGTGAAAGGTCAAGTACTTGCAGATGCGGTAGATCCCGGACAGCCTGTGTCAGCAGGTTGGATCGCAAAGTGGCTTGACCCAAGAAAGCACAAGAAAACATGGCCTCAACGTTGATAACATCATAACATCAACAACAAATCCATCTGAGATGGTGAAGCTCAGTGGGATTACCCGTCATGGGAAGGTTCGGCCTCAACCAGCTCTTTTGCCACTTCTCCATACATGCCATTGTGTGTCAGGGTAAGCTCTTTGAGGCAGTTCAGGCTGGTTAGCACTGATAGAAGGGTCTGCTGTGTCCCGCTCTCCACCTGCGCCACTTCTATTCAATCACATCCATTAGCCTGTATCTTTCCGTTTCTGTTTTCAGAAGTGCCAGGAGTAAAGCTAAGAAGAGTCGCTGATTGCGATCAATCATCAACTGTTTAAGGAAAGCCTCTTGGTGGATTGCTTTGCGAGTCAGGGGAAGATAACCTTGCTGCAGCACATGCACGCGATGGATTCACCCAGCACAAGCCTCTCCTACCGATACCCAAATCTCCAAACTGTGCTATGAACAATTCTGAAAGAAGAGTTTGAAGCACTAACAAGCGCCACGCTAGTAGTAACAGGTGCCTTACTAGTAGTAACAATGTTTGCTAGTAGAAACAAGGAGCTAATTTAGCTCACTGCTCATTGACAGCGATTTTGCCGGTCCCTTTCTCTCTCTGATATGCTTCATTGCTTCATATTAATTATGAATGGTGCAACTTGTCCAAAAAGCCATGGCACTGAGCTCCAGCCGTCGCAATCTTAAAGAAGCAAGCCCTCGCAAAAGCGCTGCCAAAGCTGCACTACTCGGCCTCACAAGAATAAATTACCTTTGTCAAAGCACACATGCTGAGGAAAATTGAGGAAGGCACAGTAGCAGCTGTATTGCAAAGTGGTGTTCATCAGAGGAGGAGAAAAAAAACATCGTTATCAGCTTGATGAACGGATGTCTTTTCTTGCTGTGTGGCGAACGTGTGACAACGAGTCTTGATTTGTAAGTGATGTTGGGATATATTTGGCAATTCTGACGCCTTCACCCGGCGTGATTCTCCAATGTAATGCAAGTTTTTTTTGATACTTATTATTGGATTTTTTGGGGGGATTTGTCCAAACTTCAAGCCGTCAGTTCTATGGCCTTGAGTCTTGAGCAATCCCCAATGTTTTGTGACAAAAAGGATTGGCTCCAGGCCATCAAAGTGGGGCCGCTATTCGTGTAAATTCTTCTGGAAATGCTCGTGCAAAGCAAATAAAGCAAGCGACTCTCACACCCGGAAAAGCCTCAATGGTGTAACACTATTTGAGAAAGATGCCAGCACCACAGACAGGTCCTGCATCATTCACGGTGCAGTGCTTGGTCCCGCAAACCTGCTTTGCTCTGGCTCAAACTGATAAAAACCTCCAGCGGAAGTGGCAAAGCTTTCTTGGCAGCTGCCAGTGCATCGCCCAAGCTGCTCAAAAGTTGGTTCACCAACCTTCAACATCGGCACTTTTCGGTGCCATAAGGCTTGCACGTGGCATGACTTCTCCAACAGTGATCCTGTTATTGATAGCTATTTTTTTTGTTTAGCTGAGCGTTTCTCCTAAATGAGACTCTTCAGGACTCTTCAGGCCTCTCGGGGAGCTTTCCGCTTTCATTGAGGATGTCCAAGCGAAGGCTGCGCAATTGGTCAAGGCTAAGCCGTTGTGCCAGTGCCAGCAGGGCAGATGACGAGGCACCTTATTTCAAAAAACTTGCAGACCTATCTGCCAGGGTGGATCAGGGCGGGTTCCTTGCGGCAAAGTTTTGCTGCTTAAACATTTTTGACATGCAATTGCGTAAGTAGAGGCCATTACACGAACTCGAAACAGGCCAAGCAACTCAGGCTAGCAGTTGACACTCGAAGACGGCCAGTCCTGCCAGAATGAATGAGTTTGAACATTCTCTGAAAACAACAGGTTCCTAATTAAAATGCGGCAGCAGGGATTTAGTAGCATGCCCCATCGGGTGGCATGTCGAGATGACACCCTGTCTGCCTTGGATCTCGCAGCTGTTGTAGCAGCTCGCGGCACGTGCATGCGAGACATGCCACTGGCTGCGGACCTGTCTGCGGCCACATGCATGGCCACAATGTCAAGTCTAAAGGTTGGAGTTTGGGTAAGTGGCAGCTAGCAAGGGACTGAAGATGAACACAGAAGGTAAGGGCCCCTTTAGTTAGGGTTTCCTTCTATTGAAGGGGGGCCTTTCCTTCTGGCTTTCGTCTCCTTCCCTACTGGTACTACTGTTTCAGTTTGCGCCAGCACTCCACTCCTGCCTTTGGAGTCCTTCTGATGGCAAAATGTCATACAACATTACATGTCACATCATCAAGCGCAAAGGAAACACGAGCCTCCAAGGAGCTCAAGAACTAGAACGGTTCGAATATCCTCCCGGCAAAAAGTCACAGCAAAACAGCAGCCACTTCCTAGTCTGTACATGCCCTTTTGTGAGGAAGCAGTCCTGTGAGATTGCCCCGACAAGGCCTTGCCGAGACGACAAGGTGCCTCAAGTGCGTTCTCATCTATGCTGCCTCAACATATACTCTTTAAAATGGCATCTTGCAAATTGGGCGCCCGGCCAATTGAGCCAATGGGACCGGATGTCATTTGAACCAATTGAGGCTCATTCGTTGGCGGGCACCAGCTGCACTTTCCAGCTGTGCCCGGGTAGCCTGCAACTGGTTCCCCTTCCAATAAGATGTTCCATCTTGGTATGTCGTAGATTATGTGAGCCACGGATCACTTTGCTTCAAAACTGCAGTATGTATATATGTATATATGCATTCAAAATCAAAGCTACGACTACGGTGCAGAACGCTCCCAACTGGGCATGCTTTGCAAATGTCATGTCAAGCCATCCCCGCAGCTGACCTGTGCTTGAGGCCAGTACTCCTGTGCCCATGCTGTTGTTCAGCAAGCTAGAAATGACCGGTGCACAGGCCTTCTTGGGCCTAAATGCATCACATCATCATTGAACTTCCCCTCCCTCGACCTCGACCTGCGATGTAGGAATTTCAAACACAGGAATTCTCCAAGCTCTTTCAAACCCGAACCAACAGCAGCACCCCATGTGATGCGGGTGCCAGTGACTCAGTGGCTCCAGCAAAAAACGAGACGGCCCTTTTGTCAGACCAAGCTGCAAAAGCCTGGCGTACGTTACATTTATGTTTCGATGGGTTGTATGTCGCCCATGCCAGCTGTGGTGCAAAAAATCGGGGATAATCATATCAAAGGATCTGATGTCATCTTCTCTTGCTCATTGAGCAACCTCAGATTCACTGCTGGCACAGGGGAAGACGGCGAAGGTGAGCTCTCAGAACGCTCTTCGGTCCTTGAAAAATGATACATGATGAACGGCGCATTGCAATACACAATATCTTGACAAAAAGAAACATGGCCTGCTCAGCGACCTAGACATTCGATCAGGGTCTTGTACGTCACCACTTCGCGCCCCTCGTGCCACTTTCAATGCAAATTGATTCAACATGGTTTCACTCAGATTCCATTGTTGCCAAAATGAAGTCGCCTTGCTGCACAGGTCTCTGCGATATCGCACTGTATTATCAAACAATGGAAAATGAAAAGAAAAGCCTCGGGGTGTTGGATCAAGCCCTTCAGGGCACACCTTGACGGCTGAGAGATTGGAGCCAAACTGCCAACTCTATCATCTTCGTCTCAACATGTTCACTCTCATACACTCTGATTATCTGGATGTTGCATGATGCACTCTGACTCACTAACATGGAAGTGGACAATGGTTTCTGGGATGGCATGGGATGGCTATTTATATATCTCTGTAAACGACCGGGTTTCCAACTCCATGTTACTCGGTCAGAGCCAAACTGACCGGCAAAGTTTACGAGAATTGAGAAACAACCCCAATTGAAAGATGTCGCTGGGCCGCAAACACTGCACATTCTCGAATCTCACTCTGGTCAGACTTGGTGCCCTGTGTTCCGCGAGGTATTGAAACCATGAACATCAGGTTCAGTACAGGATCACTGTAGCAAGGCACTTCTCGCCTCAAGAATCAGGCTCACTAAGCCCTCTTTGATCAAATGAGTGCGTGACCTGACAGGTTGAACAATACTTGGCGGTTGCTGAAACTTGGAAATACGTAGGTAGTTGGATCATATGAGCAAATCAGGTTGCCAGCATGTTGCAAGCAAATGCTTGCAGCGGTGAGTTGTTCTCTATTGATGACCCTGCTTACAAACTCCGCTCACTGGCAGCATTATTGTGAAGCCACTTCTGACTTTCATGCACTAATTCAATCTGCAATTAGGAATCTCTTCCTTCAATTTTCTCCACATCCTGCCAGCTGAGGCACTCTTGCAATGTGCCCATCATCCGCCCGATGAGTGCTAGAACCTCAAGAAAACAAACAAGAAGACATAAGAAGACTGTGAAGGCAACACATACTGAGACACTGTTTCACTTGCATCCCAGCTCGGAGCCCAGTATCGAACCGAGTACTCATCATCCAGCTCCTGAACCACGATGCGCATCGATATGACATCGACGGAGGTCGAAGGTGCAAGGGCCTGATCCGCCCCCTCTTCGTGCCAGAATTCAATTAGCTTCTGTGCACCCCCAGCCTCCAACACTCAAAAAGGCACATGCAAATGTTGGCAACAGTTCATCATTTCTGAAGACCACAAATATTAGTGAGATTTTGTGAGAATCATCACAGCTAAGGTAGGGACAGTGAGGAACCCACGTTGCCAAATTGGGCTATCTCGCCGATTGCTATTGACCCAGTCGTAGATTACCTTATATATATATAATAGAAAACATGGAAACTGAACAAGAAATGGTGGGAACCCCTCCTGAAGACCAGAATGGTGACAAACAACTAGAGTAAGGTCACCGCACTCAGGACATAGTTTCGGGTAAATAGCTTCTCTCGGCAGACCTCAATCTGTATGAAAAAGTCTCCCTTCCGCAATTTCATGCAATTTCTAAGCGGTCAACATAGTGGAGGAGCTTGAACATCTCCCGGAACGCTGCCTGAATGTGTTGAAAGCAATGGTATTGAATGCCGAAGGGAGATATAATACAATATTAAACTCATTTAAACTCGACTTTTTCATGCCGCAAGAATGCCTGGTGATAGGAAACCGCTCGCTTGAAACACTCCCCCATTCATGGGAAGGCCATAATATGGCCCAAATCGAGTAACTTGCCAAACTACTGGAATGGCAATGGCACTGGCAAAACTTTCGAACTACCCGCCTCCTCTGTTGGAGGTGGGTACTTCCTGCTGTTCCGCAGGTTAAACCTGCAAACGTGGCACCCAATTACATGTGTCTAGAGTCTATATGTGTCTATATGCAACATCACATGCAAGCGCATCAAATCAGACAGGGTGGCTCCAAAGGAGGTAGCGGATATGCGAAGCCAACCTCAAATGCTCACTTAGGAGGATTGCACTGCGTCCGATCAGCCTAGGCTGCCGAACCGTGTCTGGGTCAGGCTCCTCCCGCACAGGTAGAAGTATTTCCTGCGACAATATCTGCAGGCTGCAGGTCAGGCTTTTTGGTTGGCCATGCCAGCCAAGGTTGGAGGCCATCGCTATAATTAATTAGGTTGGAGGCCATCGCTAGTAGGTTGGAGGCCATTGCTTTATCTTTATGTATCTTGGAGTCTCACTTCGATCTTTCCGACTTGCAAGCTTGGTCAGCGTCCTGATCCGGGCCCAGTGCGATTGAGCTGTGGTACCTACCTGAGGCCCAGAACAAGACTGCACAAAAGCCAAAATCTGATTGGCTGGGAAGCCGCACCCCAGCCCTCCCACATTTTCAGCTGCTGCAGCACCTTCGATGCCAAGCGTTGGCTTCATGGACATCTAAGGTCCAAGTTTTCGATGTCAAGTTCTTGGGCCTCTTCCGGCGTGCTGGCCGCACAGGCAAACTCCTTGGCTTTTGCTATTGCATCGATCTCCTGGCGCCGTGCGGTTTCTGCTGCATGTGGCGATTTCTCGGTTTCCCTTTCACAAGCGTGCGATAACAGGCCGAGATTTCATCTGCCATTTTGGGATGATACCTGGTGGCTCAGCCATATGACATTCACACACAAATCAACCGAGCTGACCGAGACTCTGGCACGTCAAAACCACAAGCACAAGGGGCCGTGACAAGTTAGCTCCAAAGAAATGAACAGCGACCCAGCCACACTCATCCTATACGATGTTGATTTGGCCTAAGGGGCTGGCGGTGATTCTCACTGTTTGTTTATTGTCCTGTATGCCACAGAACCGCGGCATGGAGCTAAACACTGATGCCAGCATCAAACGCAACATCCAGCATGCAAGAATCACTGTTGCATCAAATGCGGAAGTGTCCCTTCCACAAAGACTTGCGGTTCACAAGCATGGTCATCATTCATAATCATTCTAGAAACAGCCGGCCATCTCTTTTTGCATCCTGCCAAGGCTTCTTCTTCTCAGCTGATCTCCTCCTCATTTAGTGTCTCTTCCTGTAAGTCAGGAATCTGTCAGGCGCTTGGCTGATGAGCTCTGTTTGAAAGCCAGCTAGCAGCAGTCCTTGACCACTTGGACCAACCACTCAGGTGTCTCAGCCTGTCACGTGGAAAGTGTGGAATCATGTGGAATCTGGAATCATACCAAAGTTTTGCGCCCGATACTGCCTCATGAAGTCTGCTTGACCGAGGCTCCCGTAACATGCGCGCTGCCTTCTCGGCTAAACTTGATCACAGCTCAACAAGATCCCAAACCCTAAGATTGCTTGACGTCCCACGGCAAGGTAGACACCACCGTCTACCTGGACCTCTACCACAAAGCTCAGATCTCAGAGGCTCTGGTCTCTCGGGGTCTCTTCAAGAAGATTCCTTTCTGATCTTTTCTGCACCTTCGGAGTGTCCGGCTTTGGTTCCAGGGTGGTTGGCCTCGCAAAGAACATGTTGAAAAGCCCTGTCCAACCCTACTGAAGTCTGCTCACCACTCAGTCAACGGGCTGTTGAGATTTCGGCTCAGCTTGGTGGTTCTCCTCAGCAGCCTCAACGGTTTTTCAAAGACGAGCGGACAAAAAAATGGAACAAGGCAATATAAGAACTGCTGTCTTGACTGTGACATACTGTGACTGCTCTCATATCCGCATACATACCGCGTAGATTGTGTAGAAATATGTACAGCGTACATAGGGCCGAGGAAATGAGGGCACTGCTCTCTGCAGCATTGAATCTACATAGCAGCATCTAGCAGAATCTAGCAGAATCTAGCAACTACTTGAGGCCAGGTGAAAGAGGTCGAAAGCTAGCCGAATCGCACCGGATGTACTAGTTACATAGTCGGCAAAGCATGTAGGGATTACATGTTTTGGGAGGAGGGTTGCTATGTACATACTTTGCGCTAAAGAATGTAAATGTGACATCGCTGACTGGGAAGGGTACATTGGAACAACCCGGGTGCACTCGTTGGCAGGCACGAAGATGCGTGATCGGCAAATCTGGGGGGTAAATTTACCCTCCGCTTTTGTATGTCTTGAGTCGGAAAGAGGGGTAAGCATTTCTGACATCATACGGACTGTACATACACTAGGGCGTCCGTAGTGTAGGAGAAGCACGGGTAAAAGGTATATGGAATAGAGTGTCTTGAGGAAATAGCCGGTGTATGGTTATTGCAAATCTGGGGGGTAAATTTACCCCCCACTTATGTATGCCTTATGCTAGAAAGAGGGGTAGGCATTTCTGGCATCACAAGGACTGTGCATACACTAGGGCGTCCGTAGTGTAGGATAAGCACTGGTAAAAGGTATAAGGAGTAGAGTGTTTTGAGGAAATAGCCGGCTTATGGTTATTGCAAATCTGGGGGGTAAATTTACCCCCCCGCTTATGTATGCCTTGAGACGGAACGAGGGGTAAGCATCACAAGGATTGTGCATACACTAGGGCGTCCGTAGTGTAGGATAAGCACTGGTAAAAGGTATCAAGAATAGAGTGTCTTGAGGAAATAGCCGGTGTATGGTTATAGCAAGCCTGGGGGGTAAATTTACCACCCGCTTATGCATGCATTAGGTTAGAAATAGGGGTAAACAACTTGTAACGGTGAAGTACAAGTCCTATGCAGCAAGCAGCAGCCAGCAGCAGCAGCAGCAGCAGCAGCAGCCGCCTGCAGCCAGCAGCCAGCAGCAACCACCAACCAGCAGCCAGCCAGCAGCACCACGCAGCAGCAGCGCAGCATCAAGCCGCAGCAGCAGCAGCACCACCGGCAGCAAGCAGCAAGCAGCAGCAGCAAGCAGCAAGCAGCAAGCAGCAGTAGCAGCGGCGTCGTCAGCCGCAACAAGTAGCAAAGCAGCAGCTACAAAAGCGGCAACCAGCGGCAGCAGCAAACAGCAGCAGCAAGCAGCAGAGCGGCAGCAGCAGCAGCACCCTTTACACCAAGCCACCGTTTACACCCAACCAACCACGTTCAACCAACCCCCTACACGGCGCAGCTGGGAGTTGAACCGCGGGGGGGGGGTTAGCTTGATATATCAATCTTTAAGGCACGCAGCCCCTCCCACCACAACATTGCTAAAGCAAAGAAGAACTCAGCTAGCATGCTAGCTTTCGTGACAAACACGGCCAAACGCATAAGTAAAACGAGAGAGAGAGAGAGAGGAAGAAGAAAACAATTCGAAATTCAGTCCAGCATCTGTTTCCGAGCCTCTGGTTTTAGCAAGGTCTCTCTCGAGGGAGCCTGCGCCAGAAATTGGACAATATCGTTTTATCACGTCATATCACAGTTTGTTTTGACCTGTAGGAGGCAGGAAAATCCTTCAAGACTTCAGCCACTGCCCTCCTCACAAGAGATCAACCTTTTAGCTCGCAATTTGCGTGCAAGTCTCGGATCGGCTCATCTCACCGAGTAGCCCAGTTTAGGCACATACCGGTGACACGTTGTGACAACTCATAAGTTGAGCAAATCCGCTTGGATGGACTGGTTGAAGGTCAAGGCTGATTTTAGCCTGACATTTCCTTGGATTCGGCATGGCCGCACACATCTCATCAAGTCTGACTTTGGCTTTCCAAATCCTTTTCGGCAGCTTTCCACATTTCACATCATTTCACCAGATCCACCCGATTCTCCCGTATACCCCCCCACCTTTTCGTCAAAATAACCCCCAAAGTCCCCTTTTTGCCCAGGAAAGGCCAGCTGCATGATTCCCTGTTGAACAAATGCGAGTTCGGAAGCAAGGCAGCAATTCTCGTCAAGAGTCGCTCCTGTCCGGTCAATCCTTTCCACCCTGGCAAAAGCATCTCCAGCCTGTCCTGCGCACACTGCACAGCTAAAACACACACACAAAGACTGTCACCCTGCATTCCCATCCCAAGTCTGGTTACAGTTGATCTCAGGATGATGAACGCCCCTCCTATCAATTCTGATGCCACGTGACTCTCCATATATAAATGATTTGTCCATATATAAATGATTTGTCATACTTTGTCAATCATTGAAGCGATTGCTGCACAATGAAGGGCCTGCACTGAAGGCTCTGCCCACATGTCTGCAAAATAGTCTGATTTTCCATCGATGGCATCAGCAATCATCACCTCACCATGGACCAAGGGCAGCTGAACATAGAAACTTGAAATGCCTTTTGACCGTCGTGTCTTGACCGTCCCACCTTCATAGTGCCAATGAAGTCGTGTCTAGCCCGGAAGTTCAGCATGGCCCTTGCACGACAGGTGTCCGCCAAAGTGCCTAGCAGGTCATTCTGGCGAGCCTCGACATGTAACTGATTGGAGGAGATGAGATCGGCCACTTCCTTCACCGAATGCTTTTCCCCGGAGCCAATGTTGATGGAGGTGCCATGGACAGCGCTCTGGTAGCCCAAAATGAGCGCTCTGGCCACATCATCGACATGGATAAAATCTCGGAAGTTTTGCCCATTGCCCTCGATGATCAGCGGCTGACCATGCTTGAGGCGATCTATAAACTTTCCCGTGACAATGGCGTAAGCACCCTGCGCTGGGTTTCGAGGTCCGTAAACCATGAAGAAGCGCAGTGACAAAGTGGGAAGTCTGTACAAATTGTCATTGGTAAGCATTATGAGCTCACCCATGTACTTCGACGCCGCATATGGTGATGTCGGCATGAAAGGATCTGTCTCTGCGAAAGGGACTGGTTGATTCCCATAATAAGTCGAGGATGCCGCATACATCACCTTGCGGACCATCATGGTCTCATTTGCTACCTGCCAGGGCAGCAAAGACACGAATCCGATTGAAACACACGGGGCTTATCTCATTCTGACATCGCCCCAGTTTGGAGGAAAGTACCCATTCCATCCAATAGTGTAGTATACTTGGCCATACTGAAATCTGTGCTTGTCCAATATTCTCAAGAATACCCGCCAAGGTCATCATGCAAACCTGAACCAAACAAATGACAAGGTTTGAAATCATTGTCCCAAGACTGGGTCAAAAAATCATATCCAGTAGCAACACTTGAGTACCGCTACTGGTCCTAACCAGGCCGACAAAAGTGATGGTGATGATTTTGCCTCAAGAACACGGCTGGTGCCAACTGAGTTTCTTTCCACATTGAAGGTGCCCATGTGTGGGTTCCTTGGCTGGGGCAACACATTCGAACATTTCAAGTACAAATGCCAAAAGTCTTGGACAAATTTGCCAAGGGGCTTGAGTGAAGGAAGGACTTTGCTGGCAGCGCCAAGGTGGAAAACACCGCGCACACCAACCATTGCATTCCTACGCATCCACAAAGAAATCTGTAAAGAATTGGCGTACGCAGGCTTTGGACAGCTTTTGCGTACAGTATACTTTAGCGACCCTAGCGTTCATTCCCCAGAGCTCAAACAAGAAATGTGATCAGCTGTGAACGGTGATACTGGCATGACCCCTGGTTGTGACCTCTCCTCAAAGACTCCACATCCATAATGTCACCATAAATAAACTGCAGGTGAGGATGGCGTAGGTTTAAGAAAAGCAGGTTGCCAGTCTCCAAGTTGTCATAGACGCGAACATGATAGCCCAGTTCAAGGAGCTGTTCCACTAGATGGCTGCCAATGAAACCAGAGCCACCAGTGACAAGAACCACTTCGCCATCCGCTGGCTTTGGAGTGCCCAAAGCTTCATCAACTTCTTGGCCACTGCAAGGGTCGCTGCCAGTCTTGAAAATGCTGGCAGGGAAGATCTGCAAGGCTTGGAAACTCTTTGAATCTTGGAAGCTCCAAAGCATCAAGAGCACCCAAGCAGAAGCAAAGGCAATAATCAAAGGCCACCGTGGCTTTGGTATGCTTGCCTTATCGACTCTATGAAAACGAAGCCGTACAAAGCAAGCAGTTCATGTCAGTCAACAGGGTATCCATTCTGATAGCTTCGAGTCATGTATAATATTCACACTGTATCACACACACAATGTACATACATATATACACATTTCCAAGTCCATAGTCTGGAGCTAACACATGCTAGTAATATATATATATATATATACTGTGATTACTGTGTCTTCAGACTGACATGTCTCCTGAAGGGGACCTCGTGTAGAGCAGCACATGATTAATCAAATTCAGTGATGCGCTTGCGGCAAGATGGTCACCGAATTCTCGGCAGGCAAAAGAGCATGTGGCACGAAAAGGCTTGCTGGCAAGTCTCAAAAAGGCTGGGCGGGGGTGGCCATGAGCCATTTGGCCTGCAGGGAATTATCACCTGTATATATATATATATTGTTGTATATTCAACATCTGGATGATTGCTAGGAGGCCATCGCTATTAGGTTCCACTTCAGAACTCGCCATGGAAGTGGTCGTGTCTCCGGTCCTTTGTGAAGAGCTCTCCGCTGCTCCAGATTTTCCTGGTGCAAGCTGGCATCGTCTAATCCAAAAATGTGTAAAAACTACAAGTGTCAAGCTTGTCAACACAAGTTGTCTTTCAAAGCACAGGGTCATTCGTTCTTTGGAAAACCATGAGCACCAAAATTCACGCTGTGCTCTAAGTAAATTCTTGTGGGGTAACTGGCGGGCATGTCAAGGCTTTTCAAATCAAAGTTTTGTTCTATGATGCATCATGTTGGTGTGCAGCACTTCCATAATCACCCTGCTGTTTGAGTACCGCCAACCACCTGAAGCTGAAGCAGCTGGAGCATCGGCTTTCGCATCACGCATTGCATATCGGCGGCATCGCTTCCGCAGCATTCAACAAACAAGCCAAAGCCTGTGACACTGTGAGTCTGCTTTCATCTTTCACCTCATCATAATGTACTCACGGCCCACGGCTTTTGCATTCTTTTTCTACATGTCTATCATTGAATGAAACCAATCCCTCCCTCTGCAAGTCAGTGGATGTTTACAGTAGCAGTACCAAACATGGCGTCAAAAAAATGACGGAATGCTGATGCAGTGTAGGCTGTCATGTCCTTTCTCGCTTTGCACTTCTGTCAGGGGCCGTGCCCTCCTCTGAACTTCAGCAGAAGGTCCAGTCGACCAAAATGACAGCTCGCAAGACAAGACCAAAGTTGCATGCCAATCCTTCTTGCCTGCACTGGTAGCAGCAATGCATTCCTGAGATCAAGTGCAAGTCCAAGAAAACCAGTCTAGAGAGCTCCACAAATCTACAGCTGGTAGAAGCATTCCTGTGCTAGTGGCACAGGCTGCGTGGGGCCAACAAAGCAAGAAAGTTATCAAATGTCATTGGTATGTCCTTCTTTGTTAGTCTTCGCACCTGCGCAACCTTGTCCTTGCACCTGGGACTCCCACACTGGTGCACCTGCAAGGCCCTCTCAACAAAATCATTAAGGAGATAGCTGTGTGCCTGATACCCTGCTTGCGACAACTTTTTGGCTTTCCATTGGTTTACAGTATGCACGGCAACTTGCTCACATTCATCACCAACAAAAAAAAATACATGAGCGACATGCGACATGCAAAGGCTTTCCCAGAATCTACTGACTAGTTGAATGTACAGCAACACTGCAGGGTCCAGTCCGAGTGTCAATGGCCCAAACAAGAGGTTGGGCTCCGGATCAAAGTGCCACCCACTTTCATTGGCGTACCTCAATTGCACAGCTTTGAAACTAGCATGCAATAGTATTGTCTGATTCGCTGTCTGCCGGATCCTGAGCTCGCTGCGCAGGTCCAAGTATATCAACTCCGTCGGTAGGTTCTGCTAGCACTGCCTTAACCGCTGATGCCAAGTCGCAAACTGCAAAAAGGGGTGTGTACAACGACAGCTTGGCCTTGTCAAAGAAGAAGTCTCCACCGCTAATTTCAGACGAAGCCAAGATCTTGGTTTCCACTGGCACTGCCATTGTTCAACTCAACGACACAGATCACAAAGGGTCATGCGCTTTGATGTACCATGATGTACCATCATATGTCTCAGCACAAGGCATAAGTATGACCTGGTGTCAGCAACAGTTCCTCTCGCAGCTCGGCATATTGGAAGCCATCATCTGTGGATATGATGCCAACCTGTCGCTCCAAACATCTCAACGTTGCAAAGTTTCAACGCATGAAATTGCCTGCTGGGTATGTGTCGTGGGCACTGCTGCAGAGGCCACGTACCGCAGACCCGTAACGTTGTCCTGCTCGTGCAGCACTAGTTGGGACAACAAATCCAGTGTATTAACTACTAGCCCTGAATCATGTGCACACGAAGCCTGCACGCGAATCAACATGTGGATCGAAGCGTGTAAATTGCAGGCTCGGCCCCAAGCAACCTCCAATAGCTGGACGTTGTGGACTTCTGTCAATAAAGGGCCTTAGACTTGTCAAGTAGGCCGAAGCTCGGCTGGCAAATCGCTGATCTGTCGTGTTCTAAGATGTCGGCCACCTTTGAGCACCATCCGTCCCAATGCAGCTACTTTGATTTCGATCTTTGGTACCTCCGAAACTGACCGCTTGCCTGTAGTACTGTAGAGACATGTCCATGCAAGTTGCCCCAACGAGCTTTGCACGCGGGGGGGGTTAACAAAAGGGAAGTTCCGAGTAACGAAAAAGGCAGTTGGCATGTGAGAGATCTCAGGCGCAGTCAGGGGGCAACATCAGGGTGGGTGCTAGACCTGTGCATGGGAGCAGCCCTTGCCAGGGCTGCACGCAAGTGTTCGGAAGTGTTCGCATAGCCCTGAGCCTGAGATGGAGATGCAATTGAGGAGGCAATGCATTGTCAGGGAGGTGGGAGCTTGGCAAAGGACTACCGATTGTCGAACAGTTCCATGCCCCATGGAATCCGAGAACTCTGAATGCATTGTCCGTAGCGCTACGCGGGAATCGGGAATGTGATGCCGCTGTGCTACGCAGTTTGGCGAGGAAAGTACACATGTGTGTGGTTTGGTGCCACTGGCTAATGGGAAGTATGCTTGAGTAAATGCGGTGTGTTACTGGTGAGCAGGATGAATGCAACAATGCTTGTTTTCGCTAAGCTGCATATTAATCATATCAATATGACATAATTGTTAATACGACTGCGGTGTCAATATGTAACAATAGCATGTAATTTAAATGAGCGGTGGTCAAACCCTTTGTGGTCAAACCCTTTTGGTTCTGGCATTATAAAAATTCTTTGCTTACGCGTCGGCTTCCGCAATGTTTACGCTACCAATTTTTTCGCTTTTGCGGTGATGCTTTTTCTCTTAGGGCTTTCGTGTTTCTTACGTGTCGGAATTGTTACCGGTGGTCAGGCCTCATGTGGCCAAAAACAAAAAAACTGAAGACCCCAACCCTTTTCTGCTAGCAGTTTTTCTCAGCAACAAACTATACAATAAATTGGCAGTGTAACTAGGCTCGACTCAAAATTGCTCGCACACCTCTTACGCGTCGAGTGTCCTAACCTTGACTTCCACCAAACCTTACGCAACCCTTGCGCCGTGCAGACTTTGGCTTACGTGACAGTCTTGCAGTTCCACATGATCTTTTATAGAGGCTTTGAACACTGCTCAAATGGGGGTTGTCCAACAAAGCTCTTCTTTTTGAGCTTGTATCGCCGGCCTTTCGCGACCCTTTCGCGTTTGCAGAAAAACCACAGGTTTTCCTTTCGCGCATTGTGATGAGCTTGTTCCATTGCACTGAGTTCACAGTGTTTGGGACATCTAAAATCATCTAAATCCCTTTTAGTGCGCTGAGAAGCAGGCTAATTACCCTTTGTCAATTCATACTTGAAACAAAGGTTTCAAGGCTTATTTCAAGGCCATGGATGGGCAAATGCCCTTCCAGGCAATGCGCTCTTTCGCGGGCCTACCGCCGGCCTTTCGCAGCCCTTTCGCGAAAATCCGTGTTTCTGTTCGGGAAAAAGGATGTGTCATCTATTATGCACATTGTATGTAAGTCTAGGTTGGCACATGTCTTTCGCTGTCCTATCGCCGGCCTTTCGCGGACTGCAGTTTCCCTTTCGCGACATGTTTGTTTTAACAGTTGATCGAAATTCCTTCACTGGCAATAACGGACGGCCCTCAAATGAGGTTCGCCGCATTGCACGATCTTGCACCTGTGCCCATCATAGGCCCCCCGGCGAGTTGCAACGCAAAAGCAACAAACAACACCCAGGCATCGCACATCATGACAATTTCTCACACACGTCTTCAACTTCACGAAGCAGGAAAGCGTCACCCATAGTTCAATCGTGAAACATCCGGAGAGTCGCCTTGTGCAATACGTGTGTTGATTGATCCTAGTTGTGTACAATATGCTATAGAGTAATTATTTAATTTAGTATAGTAACTATAGTAACCCCCAAAGATGTTCTCTCTATCATCAAATTGCCTCTGCCATTCAATTCATGCAGGGTCGCGAAGGCAAGACCGATGAAGCCAGTGAAGTCATTGCGTTTCAACGTCTCTGACGGAGATGGATCACAAGTCCCTTGGTCAAAGACACACAATGCGATAAGCACTGCGACAATGCAATAGTCCAATGAGTCCAATGTGGTGATATGAGGCCACGGCGTGAATCATAATGGAAGGTCACCTTAGAATAAATCATGACATAACCTAAAACGAGTTCACACACGTTTCCACCTTTGTCTGCAAACCTTGAGCATCTGATCAGCACACTCTCGGTTCCTTCCTAGCTAGTCCTATCGCCAATGGGAACACGCAAAATCACACAGAACTGAGCAAAGAGACTGGGCTGTAAAGCTTGAGGAGCGGCCCTGAAATGGGCCGGGCCAATTTCCAAATGGATTTAAGGCGCATGTGTTGTGTTTCCATCGGGTTCATTCAAATGGACCAAGGTGTCTGTTTCTGAGAGTTGTGTTCCTCTGTTTCTGGTTCTGGGTTTGTTTTTTCTGCCATCTTGAATGCACATAAGCACCATTATCCTTGCTCCAAGTCACGAGATGTCAGAATGAAGGATGTGACAGGCGCTGCTTTTGGCAACACCTCTCAGACCAAAACTGCGTACTCGAAAGGGGAGTGTATCATCACATACAGTAGTGCAGCATAAGGTCGCTTCAACACCCTTAAGCGATGCGCCCCCATGTAGCTACTCGCAATTGCTCAAGCCACATACATGTAAAACACATATTAGTAGCAATAGTTGCCTCTCTTCCAATTCTTAACCTCCTTTAATTTCACAAATCCATCATCCCATGGTCCCATTGCCAATTCAATGTTCCTTCTCAAGCTCCAAGAAACTCATGAGTCAAAGAACTGCACTACCAAATCCTTTGAAATTCAGCCCAATTCTCTTTCTCCTCCACCTCTTGTGCAACTCAATGCTCCCTGCCATCCCAAAACCAAACAGAACAGGTGCTCCTGAGAGATGTGTTTCATGCCAAAAAGTGCAAAAAGACTATGTTTTACAGTGTTTGTTGGCTAAAACATCACCCAAACCTACAGTAGGTTTTCAGCTATTTTTAGATTTATTTTGTGAGGACCAGGCCTATCACAGTTTAGAGGGGATTCATTGTGGTTTCAGTGATTTTTGGCTAAAACATCACCAAAACCTAGGTCTTGAGCTATTTCTTAGATCAATTTTGTGAGGACCAGGCCTATAACAGTTGAGGGGATACTACAAAACCAAAAACAACAAGCTAAAAACAAAAACAACAAAAACAAAAAACAATGTTTGAGACAAACTGGGGGTACTATAGGAGTTGGATTTTGTTTGCCTCCATTTTGTCTCAATGTTTTCTTGTGTTCATAGTCTTTTTAGTATATTGCATTTCTGACATGGTTGCATAGATTTCAGGGTTTGTACAGCGGCTTTTGCCGAGTACTGGCGCCACTGTGCTTCCGACAGTGTCGCTAAACGCAAGTCCTGCGTAGAAAAAATTGTTATAAAACCCTTATTATTTAAAAGCTATTGAAATTTGATCAAAACGACTCTGGAAAGGCTACCCCTCATGAAGCCACCATACCCTAAATAAAGTGCACCCTAAATAAAGCTAAACATGTTTGTTGCCCCTCCTCTAAGAATCTAAATAAATATTCATGACATTTCCTTATTAAACTCCTTTCTTTGAATTCCCTTTCTGTTCTTTTCACTTATTAACCTCCTTTCTTAGAATTCCTTTTCTGTTATAAGTCAAGTGATCCCATGAAAAATGATGCGTGCCTTCAAGTTGTCGAACTGACACTTGTGGTAGCCGCAGCTGAAAGCAACCTGCAATGAGTTGGCGCAACAATACCCTCAAAAACATCGAACATATATCCAAACACTCTTTTTTGGGGGGGCCCAAGCGGCAACATCGAGCAGTCTATATCATATATTTCAATCCCTTTGTTTTCCGTGTGTGGGCTGGCACTGCCTGTCTATTGCAGCCAGTACGTAACCGAAGTCCACTGAAATCACAGGTGCCTACTGCCTGTTTGACATGCTTTGAATTGGTGATTCAGCTTTTCAATTTTGGAGAGCCAAACACTGCGTGCATTGTCACTTAATTTCCTCAAACCAGTCTACTGTTGACAATGGCAGCTATGAGGATACGAGGTCTCTCAACCAACGCCATCAAGCTGTTGAGCTCATCTCAGTATCCCATATACTGCCTCCTTTGGCTGTGCGAGAGGAGAAAAGAAGGCTCAAACGGAGAGCTGAAAGTCCCAGTCTAGCTGGGTTGGGCTCAATTAAAACCACCAACAGCACCAGAGCTGTTGCATTCCTCCACCAAGTGGAGGTTTGGGGGGGCAACCTCTTTCTGATCCTTTTTGTATCTTTTTGTAACTTGTTGAGCATACCCGTTCTCTTCTCCATGCCTTGCAAAGACCGCAGTCGTCTTTGGACCGGAGCCGAAGACTGGTCCGTGGCAGGCGGGTTCTGCTTATGAAAAAAAGTAGCTTTACTAGTAGCGATGGCGGCTCCACCTAATAGCGTCCTTCGCTACTGCGAGAAAAGACTTGGCACAAATACCAGGCTTCAGGGCTGCCGCAAGGCTCAAGCAACGTGAAACAGCCCTCAACGGCATTATTGTTGAGGCTCTCACTGACTTTAGATGATTCTTCAGTCCAATGACTAATTACAAATTCCTGTCTTCTTCAACTCCAGTCTGAGCATTGCTTCTTTCTTAGCAATGCTCCAAACAAATTATTGTCGTAGTAGCCCGATGGCACTGGTGGCATACGGACTCTGTGCACGTTTGTATATAAATGTTTGCAAATGTAAAGCTTTCCAGAACAAGTTAGACCGTGATACCCTTGCCGCGATAATACTCGACGAAGTCGTGTTTGATGACCTCAAGGGCAAACAACAAAAAACAAGCAAGCTCGTAAGATCGAAGATTGATCTTGGTTGACCCAATTGGCATTAAAAACGACAGAGGGGCCGCAGACTGCTTATGTCGAAACCATTCCGTTTTATTGGAAAGAATGCAGTATGCAAGCACGCGGAGCCTCACTTCCGTTCAGGAGAATCACTAGACACATTTGATCAAATTTGCGTTCTTATGCTTAAGATCAGCACTGTAAACATGTGCATGGTGAATTTGAGGCCTAAAATGTAACAAACTAAACCAGGGCAAGATTGAATCTTCCTATGAATCGAGGCCAAGGAAAGAAAAAAAACACCCGACTTTATGAGCACCTGCATGTGCTCCCAAAGCTTCTCCACCGTGGTCTTCAACTCTTCCACAGAGGCACACAGCTCATCGAAAGGTGAAGGGTAACATCCTCAGGCGAACAAAATGAAACAAGGTTGACCCTCCAAGCGAAGGAGTCCAAAATGTGAAAATGGTTTTCGAGCAACTCTTTGCTTAATTGGGATCTTGTTGCTTTCGCTCCCTTTCTCCTACACATCTATTCTTTTCTCAGCTTTTCTTTCCCATCATGTCTGACCCATGTGCCAAAAAAGGCTCCTTGTTCAGTTTGCCACTGCGACGACCACATTTGCGAACTTTGCAAGTGATGCTGGCAATCCGTGCAAGCTGCATGATCCGTGGCATGAAATCCTGTCAGCCGATGTCCGTTTGTTGGATTTCTCTCCGGACCCCCAATGGACTTTCCATCGGTATCCGAATCCATTTTTTCTTGTTGGGCCCTCATTAGGTGACATATCCACAAGACTTGACAGGCGCCAGTGCACTGAGGACAAACAAGCAAACCAACCAAAACGAAACAAACAACCTGCACTTTAAAGTTTGTCTCTCCTTGTCTCACTCGGGATCGTGGCGTATCCTGAAAAATGAGCGTGCGCATTCCAATCGCTGGCGGCTATTGTGCAGGCTCATGGGAACACGGCGATGGCGGCGATGACGCAGTGGGACTGACACAGGCTGAGGAGTCCTGCTGACGTGTCTGACTGGCAAAGGGGCGAGCATTCTTGGAAAGAAACCTGCTTTGATGGATGAGACTCAGTACACTTTTTCCGTCAAAAACTCGCACAGTGTAGAGAGCAAGCAGCAGAAAAATAACACCAGCCAAGGGGCAAAGTGTTCTGCACAAGGGACTCCCTCAAGTTTCCCATTCGACAAAGGCATTTTCATTTCATTGGCAGTAGGGCCTCACTGGTTTCAGTGCAAGCAATGAGGTAATACAAATTCAGGGACCTTTCACAGGATTGCGGTGAATGACAAAAGGACTCCAACAATCAAATTATAGTAAAGCTGCCAAGTATCGTCCCAAGTCAAAGGATCCTTGCTCATCCTTGTTCAAATCCTGGGCTCGCAAAGGAGAGTCTGCCACCTCCGAGCAATGGAGCAAAATGGAACATGCCACCATAACTACTCCAGGTGCGCAAAATCTTCCCCTCAGCTGCGAGATGAAGACTTGGACTTGAGCGGTCAGCACTTTGCGGTCATCACGATGTCAGAATGAACATTGCAAATGGGATTGAGTGTTGGTCTGACATAAACAAGCAAGCCATCAGTGCTACACAACCGGATTTGGACTGCTTGCCTGTCCCATTGGTAGGCTGGTGTCAAGAATGCTCGCAAGTTGAGCGCCCTCAACCTTGCCAGGCGACGAAAATCCGCCAACACCGAGAGGAAGTAGCGGATCGCTACTTAAGAAAACAATAGTAACGCTTCGAGGAATAGATTGATTATGGTTTCTCGCAAAGGCTTCAAGCTGTGACCGCAAGAGTCAACCAAGCATAGTGAATGGCTCTAGTCAAATGCCCTAAAAAAACGGCATCGAGTACAATCAGGCATGCTGGTGATGCAAGCGGAAGAAAGTGCTGTTCTTACATCCCTAACTAAACATTCTGGACGTGCGGAAATGGAAATGTAAACTACAGACTACAGATTTTTTTTCCAGACCACCCACTAAAGAAAATGTAAGTTGCATTTTTCAGGCAATTTTGTTTCACCAGTGGTAGAAGGTTTGCCACACCAGCACTATTGAATATACATTTGTGGGTGAGCCATCAAAAAGGAAATTGACAAATCACAAGAAAATACACACGCATCTAATGCACAAATAAAGAACAATCTTTCTGAGAAGTAGTAGCAGAAGTAGTAGACAAGTCAGATTAGCAGTAGTAGTCGTCGTCGTAGTCGTCGTCGTCCAAGTAGTAGTAGTAGTAGCAGTAGTAGTAGTAGTAGTCGTCGTCGCCGTCGTCGTCCTCGTCGTTGTCATCGTAGTAGTAGTAGTAGGTGGTAGTAGTAGTAGTACAAGGCTTGCTCCTGCTAATCGGGGTCCTGCCTTGCAACAGGGGCTTGGCTCACGGCTGATAACTACTTATCACGTTGCTGACATGTATCAGGCTCTTACTCAAAAAAGGCTGAGCTCACATCGGCAAGCTCCTACCCCGCTTCGCCAATGTCGTAACGGTAACGTTTTGTTTTAATACTAGGCTGCTACGTTGAACTCCTCTGGGTCGATGGACACACTCATCTTTAAAATTTGCTCGTTTGATTCGATCTGACTTGAAGGCAGTTGTCATACGTATTCATTTTGAAAACACTTCTAGATTTTGTTGCTTTAGACAACCGCGACAACGAGCGCTGGTGCTGGCCCAAAACTTGTTTGCACTTCATTGTGGCCACCAACATGGCGACTCCAACAGAGATGGTGATGTCGCCCAACAAGTTGAAGCGATGATGGAAACTGCGGACTTTCTATTTTTGGTACAGTACTGGAAACTTTTGGGCAGCGCCCCTCAGATTTAACAGAATGCGCCTTGTCCAATGTCAGCTTTTAGATCTGACCTGTCCCACGCCCTGAGGATAAAGGTGAGGACATAGTTTTGGCAAATCTGGTGGCCACGAGATTGGCTATGAAGATTGGCTATACTACATGTACGGACCCAGCCTGCAAAAGCGTGGGGACCGATCCCCACGCGTGAGCCAGGCGGCGAAATATGTTTCATTTGCAGGTCCCTGTGAGGTAAAAGGCAAGGGGGCAGTTGATACAAACACCAGGCGGTGAAACTGTTTTTTTTGTTTTTTTCTTCATCAACCACTGCGACCAAAAGTTACAAGAGCGTTGCCCGAAGCGACCCCTAAGGGCATAGGGATACAAAATACAAAATGACAACCATCCAACCAAAAAAAGTTGATTACCCGATTAAAAGGACATGACGACCCAATCAAAAAAGATTATTGCAAATCAGGTCCTTTGGTCTCCTGCTCCTTCTGTCCCTTTGGTCCCTTTGGTCCGCTGGTCCCTTGGGCCTTTGGTGCCCTGGTCCTTCACTGCTGTTGTAAAAATCATTCACCAAATTTTATACAAATACATACAAATACCTAACATGCAATTCATTGTCCTCCCATGTAATATGTCAACGTAGCTTCCAGTGACGGGCATTCGTGGAACCAACCCAACAGGCGTGGTGCTCGCTTGTACACGCGGAAAACGCCTCCCCTGTCCTGTACACTCCCACAATGACTCGCTTGTACACGCACACCACGCTTCCAATTTTCCAAGGCTTCCGAATTTTCCATGGACCGTGCATGCCATGACGACAGAACAAATGCCATTTCTTTTGTGCCAACTGGGGGAACATACTTTTTGTGGGCCACGAGGCAAAATGTTGGAGGACGTAGCACGGACCAAAAAGTCATAAAAACATAGCATACCTTTTGTGGGTCAATCGGGGATCAAGTCCAGTGGAGGAAAGAGTCATTCCAAGTTTGAGCCCCTTTCGGGCCAACCGAGATAAAGTTTAGAGAAGAGCATGTCTTGTGTCACAGAAATTGTGGAAGCCTTGAGGCCGGTTGCCAAAAGCAGGTGCGTAAAGGATTCTACAGTATATATAGGTATGTTACCGGTATGTGGAACATTTCGAGTGTTGATGCTAAAGGGATCTGCAGGCATTGTGAGCATCATCTCATGAGGCACTTCTCGTTGCAAAGGCGCTTGCATGAATAGTATTATATACTTATACTATATTATCTAATTATTAGTTTTACCTAATATTGTGATCTAATATGCCAAGGCCAGGACTCGCACATTTCAGCACTCAATATGCAATACCATGCCAAGGTCAAGAGCCATCCAAGTGACAAGCGCACGTCGGTAATGAATCGAAAGGCAACATTGATCAACATTGGCATGGCTCAGGCGCAAACAAATGCAGAAATGCGTGCTTTGTAGACCTTGCACATAGCTCAATCATCTGCATTAGAACTCAGTGCTTTGGGCATGTCTCTTCAATGAAGCTCCATTCACTGCCTCCAACCGCAGTCGAAGCCATCCCTTCTCTGCAGCCTTCTTCGCTGCTTCTTGGCCTGCAATGGACCAAACGCACACTCATTCTACTTGCAAACCGTTTCCTTCTGAGCCATTCACTCAGAAGGCCGGCTGCAAGTGTCTCTGAGGAAGCCGAGAGTGTCCAAGTAAGGCCACCCTTCAATGAGTCGACCACCTGGCACCGGCAACAAAATAAGCGGCGCTTCATACATAGCCGCCGACGGGGTCCCTGGCTTGCTCAAAACGCAGAACGGCCTGAAGGCAATATCCTTGAGGCCTCGAACAGAACAAACTTGGATACAACTGGAACTTGCTTCCTTGTGATGTTGTGGAAGGTTGGAAGCTGGCTTTCCCCCGCTGTTGAAGAAGGTGTAGCGCAGCACCTTGGCTATGAGTTAGCATTGTGACTTATATTGAAGCCGAAGCGTTTCTGCAAGACTAAGCCCGCTGCCCTTGCACAAAGGCCAATGTGTCGATCCTGCACTGACTGTAGGGCAACCCTGTAGGGAACAAGGAGCCTTGAGAAAGCTAGCCTGTGGTTGAGAGCTCTGAGACTCTACTTGCAACAAGCTGAGAGGTGCGGAGTGACCTCAAACAGTTCTCTCGACGAATCAAATCTCAATCAAACATGCTTCGATTCTCTTTGCATGAACAACTGATCAGTTACAGATTCGAAACTAGGATGTATGCAAGATGCGGTGTATGAATGGTCTGTTGCAGCAAATTTCAATTTGCATAAGTGCCAGGCCAAAAGGACTCAAAGGAGCAAATTTTCCGGAAGTGACCGCTTCAAAGCCTCAGTGATCTTCGAATCGCTACTGTTCCACTCCCTGCGGCCAAAAAGGCCCGTGCGCGCTGACACCTCCACATCCAAATCTGTCCAATTGGTGCCTTCCACGTCCAAACGCACCCCAACACACTCAAACAACGCACCCAGCTGTCACCAGGCAGTTGAACCTCTTTGCCTCCCAAATTCCTGCACGGTTGGCCCACCACCGCCCACTGGGCGCCTCCGAAGAGTGTGAGTGGCTCTGGCGCACTGCCGGCCCAGCCGATGGGAGCCTGCAGCACCTGAGCAGATCTTTTCAGTAGTAACAAGTGCCACGCTACTAGGAACAAGTGCCACGCTAGTAGTAACAGGTGCCTTACTAGTAGTAACAAGAAGCTATTATGGGTGTCAAATCTTTCGGAATGGAAACACAAAATGGGTGTCGCCTGCTGTTGCAGCACTTGATTCAGCCTCCAGCTAGTTTCACACACACACACACACACACGTGTCCGTCAAATCATCAAATCCAAATGGAATTGGCAACTGATGAAGAATGGGCCTGACGTTGGCAATTCCGTCCCCATCCTTTTGGGCAAATGCATACACATGCATATGCTCCAGCTTCGGATTGGCAAAAATGCAAAACATGTCAGCCTCAACTACTTCGAAAGTGCCACCCTGGTCAGAGAAGAAAGCAGGAGATCGGTGCAATTCGGTCTCAAAGGCCTGTGGTGATGCAATGATCCAAAATCGAAACGGCAATGCAAAACCACATATTAACATAAACATCACGAGACCACTACTGTTGAACATGAAACTGACTTCCATTTCAATCTCTTCAAATTCAACACCGTGCATGTCTCAGCCTCTTCGAATGGAAGTGGGAAGGGCTTTGATACTGGAATCTGATTTTCCTGAACACTTTCCCAAGCCATAAGGAAATCAACTCCTGCAACCGCTGGTAGTCCTTGACTTGGTGAGATTCTCTTTGGCCCATCTTGGTGGCCTGCAATCCAAATGATGTTTGGATCATCAGTGAGCAAGTCTAGGGCCCGCATCTGAGGGAGAAGCTCCATGGAGAGTGGTGATTGTCACTATCGCATCCGCTTCAAGGGATATCCTGGCCGTGGCCGGGATAAGATCAAATGCCCATGCCAAGGAAGCCACACGTTGTTTGCAATGATTCGAATGGTTTCCAGGCCAATTGAAGAAGCGGTGTCAGAGTGCTTCGACCGCCTCAGCCTTCCTTCTGCATCCATCCGCACAGCTTCCAAGCGCTGGAACCTTGAGACATTGGAAGGTCGCTGGAACATGTAGCTTCTTACCAGTAGCAAGGTGCATGACTAGTATGACTAGTAGTAACAAGGTAAATGACTAGTAGTAACAAGCTACTAGTAGTAAGGCACCTTGCTACTTGTAGCTTCTTGCTTCCAAGCGCTGTCACTCAAACGTGTGGGAGGGTCACTTAGTGCCACACCAGTGACTGCCGTTCGTTGCCCACACCTGAGAAGAATACACTGGACAAGTGAAAGGATGTTAGAGGCATTCCTGTGGGAAGAACACAATTTGGAAAGGAGGACATGTCATGTGAGCAAAGAATCGTGCTTGACACCTGGTCGAACTCCAATGACTCCGATGTTAGCCATGCAGCTTGGCCTCCAAATCCTTGCCCCTCGCTGCAGCTCGAAGGTTTTCTAGGCACACACGCTAAAGGTAAACGAGTGGAGTGGCATGGCATAAAGGCTCAAAGTGTGTTTGAGCTACAGACCGCTTAGCTGAAACTGAAGCTGCTGTGTATTCTTTGGCTGCTGAGTGTGGAAGCCTTGGAGAATGGTTAGGAAACAACTGAAACAACTGCAGGTGGGTTAGTGGTCAGGGCCCTGGCAACCGTCATGATACATGCAACGGCCTGACACATGCAGCAGCCAGTGCCGAAGTGACAAAACAAGTTCCTGAGGGATGCAGCCTGTCAGGCTTTCGATGACAATCGAGAAATCTTCCAAATTTGGAGATGTAATGGTGACATAGGTGCCACCCTCCTGGCTCTGGCAGCTTTGCACAGTTTGATGAACATGTCACAAAGCTTTGACACTGCAACTTGTCAAGCATGTGCTCCGGCAAGTCCCCAGCAGCTTCTCCGACTGGAAGGTAGGTCCAACCTGAGTGTCCACTTGCGTGACTTGTGCTTGTTTAATTGAGCTGAGTCGAGTTGACAGTGGTCTTAGACTGAGAGTCCAGGCCAGGCTTTGTGAACTGAGTCGTGTGAGCAGAAGTCCAAATTGGTGGCATCACCTTCAAACAGGGCTTGATCGCCACAGCTTTGACTTTTGCACATAGTTACCGTATATATAGTCATAGTTATATAGGGTATAGTATAGCACGCTATAGTGGCTATATCGTGATTCGCTTGCAGCATGCAGCTGCCGACTTTCACTCCTGCTTGCAAAGTGTCAATCGCGAAATGCCAAACACAAGGGAGGTGAGACTACAGTGATCATGTGAGCACTGTATGATCTGTATGATTGTGTGTGTACACTGACCCGTGGCACTACCCGTTGCATATCATCGCTGTCATGCAACTGACAGTTCCTAAGACATGCGTTCCATGACCGGACTCAAGCCTACAAGTTACAAGGCCGGCTTCTGCCACAGTGCCATTTGCAGTATCTGCTTGGCGTGGGAGAACAAGAAAAACATTGCTAACGCAGAGGCCAGTGTAGAGAGCGCCATGATCAAGCTCAAACCCTTCACGCCCGCAAACATGCTCACCATCCATGTATGACTGGAAGCTGCTGCAAGCACTGCGACAACACTGCAAAGGACAATGGCAACATGTCGGGTGTCTAGAACGGTCCGAGCCGTCTGAATCGCAGTGCATTGCCCATCTTGGCTTGCAGCAAGCCGGTTCAAGCACACATGCTTGCGAGCAGCTCCCAACCCCTGGTTAGTGCATAGCATGGAAACCGTTTTTCGAACTTCTTAGATATCATACAATATCATCATATTGGACGTCAAGCTTCCCCAAGTAACAGTCGATGCATTCACACTTCCCTTCTTGTGAGCCAAGGGTCCTGGCCTCGTAATGTCCAGACCAGGGTTCATTTGCATAGAGGAGGCCATTTCCAAAGCATTCCAGGTTTGGGTAGACGCTCCTGGCAAGACCCTCCACCGCGATTCATTCATTTCAAGCTGAGAATTGCAAAAGCCAACAATCAAAGCTGGCAAAGCCAAACGAGTGACCATGCTATGGACGATGTTGCGTTCATCCTCACCTGACAACGCTCACATTAAGTATAGAGATCGACAAAGGTCTATGCTTGGTATCAATGTTGCCATGGCAATGGTGCTTGGGCGCTTGCGTAGTTCTGATTGATCATGCGGCCCCAACAGCCAGCACCTCCCCAGTCCGCTACCGTGGACAGCTCCTCAAGCACAGAATGGCATGTCGTGTAGCATCAACAACGAACTGGGCAGAATGCGTGGCCTGCTCAACCTCAAAAATATTCACAAATCTCGCAAAACATGTTCAAGGCGTTTAAAATGGGTTAATTAAATCAACTATATCTGGTTGGAGTTGGAGATCATTGAAGTCCGCCAAAAAAATATAAATATTACATATATATATGTTATATATTATATTATAAGTCATAAGACGGTTTTCCTCAGCCGAGAGGCCGATGTTACCATATGTTGCCTGGTTTTGCCTTCGGTTTCTCCCAAGCCTTTCCTCAGAAGACCAGAAGCGAGTGCGTGGATGTGCTGCCAAAGTGTCCAGCAACTTTTGGTCGGGAGTGCCTCATGTCCCCCCCAAACGAGAACCGTACGGCATACGCAGTGCAAAGCGTACGCAAATGTGCAGTGTACATGGGCGGCGGAGTTTGGAGGACTTCGGCTGAGTTCTTGGATGTTCTTGGATTTCAGGTCTGAGAAGGACACAGGGATAGTGCAACCCAACTGCTGCAACCAGTTCTTGAAACCGCCTTGGTGCTCGCGCACTGGCCGCCCTTCTGGCTCACAACACGTTTTCTTCATGCCGGTTGTGCAGCAGAACCTGCCAAGACTCTGGCTGATCGCGGCTAAAGAAACCAAGAAAATCAGTGCTAATTGCACCAGATGCCTGATCCTTAGCACAATGCTAATTTTGAACACGTAAAAGCTTTGGCTTGTGGCTGGTGGTTTTGACCACTAGTGAAGTGGTCGTTGGTTCACCTCAACCTCCGTATGTGTTCACTCCTCTTTTTTCAGGGTGCCCAAACGCATGCACATCTCAATGCCATGGACTTACACCAGTCTTAGCCCGGTGCCAGGAGAACAAGCTGCGTTCCCAACTGAGCTTCCTGCACAAAAGTGGCAACTGAATGTTACAAGTAATAGTGGTACAGGATCACCGGCCTTGATTGCAGCACCAAGTTCAAACACATACCAGGCATCACCTGGAGCTTCGCACATCTTCATGCAATCCCACTTAGTCTTGCCACCAGTGATGTGCCACCAAGTGACTACAATCGGTAGCACGCGAATTGCACTGAGAGCAGGACCCCAGGGCATCTCGTTCCAAAGTCCGATGTAGTCAATGTCAATGTTGTACCTCTCCTTGGGCTGGCCGGGGCTTCTTCTGGCCTCATTAGAGCTTACTAGCGTGCTTTTCCAGTCAGCTGAGGAGCTTTGATGCACGTTAACCATGAGACGTGGTAGAAAATATTGTCCTGCAAAGTGTCAACAAAGAGAATGCATGGTACTGTACGGTAGCTGCCTTGTGACCCCAACTCCTCACTGAAGAATGTGCCATTCCCAATCCAGCCAGGTACTCCCCACGCCTTGCTGCATTGAATAACTGATATTTTGTCAGGTCCGGTACTTTCCTCTTCTGGCTTCATGTTCAATGACAGCTTCCCGCTTGATAAGACCACTGCCAAGGCATACGTTCGGATGGCAGGATTCCGGGCCTGATTCATGCACTACGTGCAATAGGAAAAGCTCTCAACCTAGAGCCTAGTTTCGCGTCTTGAGGCTGACACTTTTGCTTCTTGCAACAACCAAGCCTGGCACTGCAACTACGAGTCGTACAAACAGGATAGTGAGGTGCATCACAGTGTCCCACCAGTCTGTATGAAGTCTGCAGCAGTGCATCCTGATCCCGGTCTGAGAATGATCCACTTTGGGCCTCATAGCCTCTTGTACAATCTGGAGTTTCGCCTGGCAGCGGCTGAGTCGTTCTTCAAAGCCCTTCTGCATTGCATCAGCTACCTGAACAACTATCTATCTGTTACTACAGTACGTCTTGCTTCTGCCATCTTCTACCCACTTCCCGTTTAGATTTTCCCAGGCCAAACCGCACCCCCAAATCAACCATATGTCATATGTCTAAATGTCATTCATTGTTGTTGCTCTTTTCTGGCGCGAAGGCGGGTAGAGAGGTCGCGGGTAGCTCAGGTAAGCTGGAAAAGCATGAACGCTCTCACCTACTTGACGCAAAAAGGACGACGGGTTCTTCACGAGCATTAACATCATTATACATTTGGTTTCCAGATGTTCAGGGAAACAATCCTCTGACAGGTGTTCCTTCATTTTGTCTGTCTGTCCGTCCGTCCGTCTGTGTCTCTCTCTCTCTCTCTCTCAGCCTCTGTAGCGCATGTGGGACGGTTCGCTCCCGTCCGTCGACCTTGCACCCGCAAGCAAGGCCCACAAGCCCCAAAAAGCCCAAGAGCTTGCTTTGAGCTGCCGAACTGAGTATCACCTCCAATCTCAACCTTCAACACCTGCAAAGAGGCACCATACCTGACCAAATGCAGTGAAAGCTCACAGCTCGGAATGCTTCCAACGTGGTGACATCATCCACAAATTAACACTTTCATTCAGGGTGCTGAGGCTTGAAAAGCAAATCCAAGATCTCTCTGCGATGATCTTCTGGATAGTCCTGATGAACGTTCAAGTCATATATATATATATATGACTCTGTCAGCTATCCGGAACTTTTCAACCCTTTGTGTCTTTGTTCTCTTCTTGGTCACATGAGTCCTTCAAGAGCCTGGACGAAGCTCCTGCACTGAGTGCTCCGATCCCTTCAAATGGATGGCGGTCCGCCTTCTACGAGAACAGCTTTAAGGATCTTCGAGGATACTGTAGGTATATGGTATCTGCGTATGGAGAGCAATGGAGAACACACTTCCCGCTCTGGGTGCCTCTCTGCCCTCTGAGATTGACAAAAGAGCTTCAGCGTGCCCTGTGCTTTGCCTGGCTGCATTGAAATGCTCACAGCATGTTCATCGTATCTTAGAATCCTCTTATTAAGTCTTATATACTGTCCTGCTGGCCGCTGGACTGGCAAGTTCAAGCCATAGCCATAGCTGTCGTGATTGATCCCGATTATTCCCGATTTATCTTTTGCCTCCAACCTCATTCCCTCGCAAAATTTATGTCCCGGATTGATTGTATCCAAAGTCCGCCCTCGCCCTCCAGCCATCTCCAGCCGGCCTCTTCTCCCAAGGCCAGAATTCGGCCTGATGGGCACTCCAAGCCTGTGCGCCGATTTTCGCAGCAAAGGCCTCCCAAGTGCGCTTGAAGCTCGAACCAAACCAATTCAATACCGTTTCTTAGTGAATATCTTCCATCTCTTGCCCTCTTCTCCAACAAAGCATAATGCAATCCAGTGCGCCTTCATGATTTTCGAACTACGCACATTTTGGGCTCACAAGCGCCAGTCAATTGAGACCAAACACCACGAGGTCGACCCCTTGGCCAAGTAAGTACCATCAATCAAGACAGTACGAAACTATTGCAGCAAGAGGCTGAGACCCTCAGCCTCAGCTTCCTCGCGTAAATTCTTCGAACATCGGTGGTTAATTACGACCTAGGAAGATTCTGAGCCCATGGTTTGGGCTTAGAATTGTCGGATACAGATTACAAAAGTGGCATGTTCCTTTGGAACATGCGAAATAATGCCTATGACTACAGCAGCATACATGCCTCCGGTTCTACACAATAACCAAAGAAGTTGGAAAAAAAAGCAGCGTGGGCAAGCGAATAGAATCTGCAAAAAACAGAGGCAAAGGCTTAATGAGTCAAACCAATGCACTGCATGCCGCCACAACACTGCATCCACAAATCTCTCGAAGCAGATCTGTAGCTGCTTGAGAAATGTGAAGACAAAGACTTCACTGACTTCCATGATTCATAATCGCAAAATATCACGGTGAAATCACATGCTCAACGAGACATGTACAAATGCACAAATTGCACAGCAACCAATGTAACAAGAAGCTACTAGTAACAAGTGCATCGCTACTAGCTAATCGTTACTACTAGTAGCAGAGAAAAAACCTCCAGTCATTCTCTAAGTCTCAATCTTCAACATAAATGTCCTGCTATCGGCTCTGTGTGGAGTAGGACTCCGACTCGCTGCCGGAAACATGATTCATGCTGGTGCTGTCCTCGAATGCAAATCTGCCAAATGGACACGCCGCCAACACAAACAAAACTGTAGCATTGAAAGCCTCGCAAGATTCACTGTATACAGTATACAGTATACATTGATATATAATCATGATGCATCATGATATTGTGTACACTTTGCCAACTACTGCTGCCACTGACGTTCTTACAGTACTCGTTGAGTTCAAAATCCTCAGTCATCAAGGCTCCGTCTCACCCTCCAGGTCACTGTCAGACAGCGAGCAACAACCCACGGCAGCCACTGCGAGTGTAGTGCTCAATGCCTCGGGCTGTGCTGGCGAAAAAGCAAAGATCTGCCTGGACCTCACTGGACCTCTTGCAAGGCTGTGCCCCCTGTCCAATTTCGATCAAACAATTGGACATGAACCAGTTCGAACCCCATCAGAAAATAACACGCGCAACGGATTCCAATCACCCAGGCAATTACACAGCCCAAGTCACGCCCATGGATGTCCCCAGCAAGGCGGTGAAAAGGGCAGAGGCCAAGGCCTTCTCATGGCCCCACCCAAGGTGACACTGTAAAAAATCCTTACGTTCAAGCTCATGCAGTCCAGTTTAAGGATGCTCAGGGTGCGGCTTCAAGCATGCCAAAGGTGGCAAGTGTTGCGAAATGTCGCCAATGTGTTGCTGAAACTGCCACTGCTCGCTACTTTGCAACAAAAAAAGCAATGTATCTGCCGGGAAGCCATTGCCAATTGTGGTACCATTGGACCTCAGGTTCTTTGCAAAAAGGGCCAGCACCAACAGCAGCAAGTCATATTGGATCATATTGGGCATCCTTTGACGGAGACCGTTTGAATCCTTTTGACGCGATTTTGATCCTCCAGGACATAGGTTTGAGCACAACTCGCAAGACAAAGGCCATAGTACTCTAGCGAAGTCAACATTTCTGAAAGATGCCGCTCAAACTGTCAAGCATCTACTAAATCCATAATGTACTAAGTACCTACTACTACAGTATCTGTCTGCCAAGCAGCCCATCGCAAACCCTAAGAAATTGTTGGCTCCTTGAGCCAGGCCGGTGGCAAAGCTGCGCCTCAAACCCATTCAACTTCCCAACTGCTTGTCTTGCAAAGCCAAACAGTACGTCGGTGGGTGCACGTGTGTTACATGAACCGTACAGGCTGTGATGTTGCTTGCTAATGCGAGTTGCATCCGCTGTAAAGTGAAAAATAAGACTGCTTCCAGTTTTAAGGCAAGGGACAGCTCTGCATCCTCTACCTCAAGCAAGACAGAGCCCGCAACTCGTCAGAACTCAAAACCTTTCTGATGCCAATACTAGGACCCTAGGATCTCACTGCTTCCATGTCACTGACTCAATGCAAAGGATCTGCAACAATCCAGGCACAGCGGTAACCCCCACCATGACCATGGCCAGCCCCAGCCATGTTGTGATCAAGCTTCTCAGCTCCAAGCCTTGGACCATTGTCCACCCTCAAGAGAAAAGCAAGCAAAATGGAAGTGAAGCAGTTCTGAGACAGAATGCAGCAGCTGTGCCAATTCAGCACTCTATGGCTCCATGTTCATTTGTTCTTGAGATTGCCTTCTGGTAATCAGCTTGATCATGCTATTTTCTTATTCTTGATATTGGTTGACATTCACATCGCCTTCCGAGCCACAGGGGGTTCAAAATGTAGAAACTCCCTTCAAGGATTCAAAAGGGAAGGATCGCCCTCTTGCTGCTTAGTGGCTTGAGGCTTCTGGTTGATGGAGTTGTTGATGGAGCTGAGGGAGAACCCCCAGCAACACCACGAAAGCTCCAAGGACTGATCCAGAGAATGCCTTGTGCACAAACCTTAGACTCAGACCAATGTGTGCGCGCCCCAACATCAAGCCTCTGTTATGTCTCTCCCAGCTGTCTCAGCCAAGACGCCGCAGTGTTAACAACTTCCCAGAGTCATCGTGTTCAACCTGAGGTGTCTCAAGCTCTCCATTAGGCATCAGAAAAGTCCAAAAGCTCAAAGGTCTTTGAAGCTTGGCCCGAGCTCTGTGCTTTTTGGCAGCTAGCGGCCAAAATGCCTAACGCGCCGCTAGATGCAGAGATGATCAAAAAGCTTGTGACCTTAGCCCATCGTCCCCAAAAAGAGAGGTTGAGCAAATGCACGACGAATATTGGCCTGACACACAGCGTTATCATGCGTTATCGTTCTTAGTAAAAACATCTCGTTTGTCGGAGCAAGGACGCTACTAGGGGCTCCTGGCATCTCTACTAGGAGCAAGAATCTTTCGCAGCTTTCGGGCCCCGGCGGTGACAACGCATGTTTCATCACAACCTGATGATACGATGATACTCCTGATATACTGTATGTCCTGAGCACACCTGCTCTTGATAAGCAGGTATTGCAATAATGTGGGTTCTTGATAAACATCTGTAGAGCACAGCCAGCGCTCAGCTGTGAGAGAGATATGTAACAAAGATAGATTTCCTGAGTTTCACCGAAAGTGCTCATTCCCAAAGACCAGTGAGTGCTTGTTTTCCCTGTGTACGGGGCTCACTGCCTACGCCGCGAAGTACTTTCGTAGAACTTCGCGACATATGTTACATGGCCTCTGATCGCTCGCGCGATAAAGACATCAAACTACAAGTAAGTCAGAACCAAGTCGTGAGGCAGTGCATAATTTACGATACATCTGTCGCCCGCAACAACTGTTCTCGCTGACCTCTTCTGCTCCTTCACAGTGATACATCCTTTGGCACATCAAAGGCCATGCTTAACGATCTTAACGAAGACTCTCAGAACGCCCTTTCGATTACCTCCGGAATGCGAAACGTCCTATGCGTTGATGCTTGCAAAGGTATTTCATTCAGTTTGAACGAGTCATCCTTTTCCCGGCTGTTGGCATGTTGGCAGGTCAAGACCTTGTACATGTTTGCGTCATTCCAGAACCACAAAGCTCTTGTAGCTCGGGCGGTGCAGCCCAGACTAGATACATGTCGGTACTGATCGGCACTGTAAGGCTATAAGGATAACAATGGCACAAATCAAAGAACCAAACCTTTGTTGAAAGGTGCCTTGCTTCTTTGCTAGACTCCGGGGCTGGGACACAATAGTCCTTGCTGAGATTCCAGATCTCCATAAAGACTCGAACCCAAAGGAATTGAAGGGCACCTGGGCTTGCGGCAGAAGTGACACGCACGAGTCTGAACAGTACAACAAACAAAATCGACGGTGCAATGGTTCCGTTGTTTCTGGCAAGGAGGCTGTTGACGTAGTTGGCACTGGAGTACCTGTCCAGGTCAAACACTGTCAGCCCATCAGTGCCCATCAGTGCTACACTTATGACGGCCCACAGCCAAATCGGGAATCTAGCTGAGGCTGGTAAGGTCAGAACGCCATCGCGCAGCGACAAAAGAGAGGATTTTCCCAAAGCTGACCTCGGAACAGAATAACGGAATTGGTCTGGATGACTGTGACGCTTCTCCATAAATCACTAATTACAGTAAGCGCTATAATATGCTATATGTAGTGATTGGACTGATTGGATAAAGAATGATAAAGAGTTGGATGTGGGGCCAGTTGTCAAGTGGTGGACTGTACATTTTTGAGATGCACTGACCGCCCAATTCAGCCAAGCCGCGCAATTGACTCATCACGTCCTGAACAATTCCAAAGCTAACAATTCCATGCTTAGAAACAACAAGCTACTAGGAACAAGTGCATCGCTAGTAGTAACAGGTGCCTTACTAGTAGTAACAAGAAGCTATTAGTAGCATCTTTATCCGGTCCATGGTGACTGACAATTTGCGTATCGACGAGCGAACAATCGGCAACTGCATCCTGGCGTGGGGCAACTCTCTCACCATCATTCGGCCGGCTAGCTGTGTCCTCAAGAATGTTCACGTATGCGCTTTCATGGCGAGAAAGTTCATGTCGATTGTAGATTGCACTGCTCACACACAAATACCAAGCCCGGTGCCACCAAATGCTCGTCCAAACTTTCGTTCGCAAGCCGAACGACCCGTTTCCTTGAGCACATTGAGGGTGGATGTGCATGGTTTCGCCATATTTGACCCCCATCGACTTGGACTGTCCAGGACTGCACATCAACATACGTTAAACCATTTATGTCCATTGCCAAGCAGCACAGGTGATTTGATTCTCACCTTGTTTGCGCCACGTGGGTCAGTTTCAGTTCAACTCCCGAATGGAGATGTTGGCGGGTCGATGTTCCAACTTTGTGGATGAATCATGATGAATGATGAGTGGAAAATGACGGGACTGCTCAGTGCATCTCCAAATTAAGACCTCTTTCAAGCCCGAATCAAAGACAAACATGTTCTGCATAACATTGCGAAGCAGTTGTGCACGATTGAACTTCTAGGACAAAAGGCCGGCTCAACTTCATCGCGGTATCTCAAACTTCGTTCGCCAGTAGCTAAGAGGGCCAGCAAGAGAACAAAAAGCACAGATGCCTCCAAGGTTGGAGGTGAATGTGCGAGCTTGGTTGCATAAAATGTATCCCTCCTTCGTATTTCAGTCCAGTTTCGTCCCACTAGTATTTGGAGCTCCGAACCAACCTTGCCTCGATTTGAAAGGCAAACTCATATGAATAGCCCTGTGCTGTTGTAAAGCCTGCAATGATCGTACCTCGCACGTGAGACTCTCTCCACGCAATGCTTTCTGGACAGCTTGACAGAGACAAACTGATGCTTCTCACAAGAGCTCTAAATGAGAGCACGAAAAACTAACTATATAGAATAGCTTGCACTGAGACTGCATGCTTGCATATGCTTGCATAATGTGTAGAACCTGCATGAATTTGTTCAAAACAATTTGGTACAAACACCCAACCATCAACTAGCAAGCGCAAGCCAGGCCTAGTCCGTTGCCAACTCCTGAAGCGACACCTCCACCTAGAGTGGCAAGGCTTCAACAGGTGCTGACCCACGATCAACGCGTTTACAGCGACAACACTCAGCCTGAGAGGTTCATCCAAATGGGCAAGGTCGCTGCGGTGGCCCACTTGCCAATCCAAAGTGGTGCCCAAACCCATTGGAGGCTCTCCGTGAAGCCGATCCTGAGATGTGGCCAAAGACGTAATGTTCGTGGGAGGCCCTGTCTGGCCATTTTGCTCTTTCAGACTCTCCCAGAAACTGGTTAGGAGCAAGGACGCTACTAGGGCTCCTGGCCATACTACTAGGAACAAGAAGCTACTAGGGGCTCCTGGCATCGCTACTAGGAGCAAGGACGCTAATAGGGGCTAGACCCTCTCTTTGTCTCTGAGGTTCAGCAACTTGGCCAAACACATGGCCAATGGATTTCGTAAGGTTCCGAAAGCCAAAGTTGCTGCAGCATTCAGGAGGAGACCTGCATAGCTGTCTTTCAGCTTTCTAGACGACTGGAAATGGACAGGCAGGAGAAAAGAACATGACTATACAACTTCCCACCTGTGCAAAGTAAGAGCTTGGAATTATACCGTTGCAGCATGAATCCTTGGCTGCTACTTCTCATCAAGCATGTAACTTGCCAGGAGAAACTGCCAAAAACCACAGCTGCCAAGCGTCCCCAAAATGCAGCTGCCATCCTTGGCACAGCTTTTCTAGTGGGAAAACGTAGGACCGCCATGAAAATTCCGCTGAGAAAAATGTTGCTGTTGTGAATCCCGCCCCTGGCTTTGGCTCTTTTGCCAAGTGGCGTCATTCCAATCTTGTCCATTGCACCAAGAAACCTGATATGCTCAGTTTCACTGCAACAGGGGCCCCAACCAACCGCCGCGTACTCCCTCTATGAATGTGGCCCAAGCAAATGTCTGATGTGCTGTGTTTGAATATTATTCTGAATCTATAATTATTGAGTCTATTAATATTATGTAATGTCAGACTCTAGCCTAATTATGAGACAGGGAGCCCTATCCCAGCTGGGCTCCAGCTCTCTTCTTGCTGGATGGTATCCACTGTTGCTGCTGTTGCGCCACCTCACAACGAAAACATCCAAGCTGACAGCCCAACATCCGCACTTACTGAAGTCGCACTTTACTTGCAGGTTCTGAGTCAGCCACCATTGTAGGCCATGAAGACGGGAACCAGGAGGCAGAAGAGGGAGAAAATGAGGCATGGCGGCAGCTCCAACCCCATGGCGAAAACGGTGGATCTGTGGAATCCGATCGCCAAGACTAGACCTGAACTATTGGTTTTCTCCAAGGCTGAAACAGTCAGAGGTGTTTCATGTTTCATCCATGGTGTCCAGGGCTGCCCAGGTGGGAACCAAAGTCTGCATGTTCACATTCAGGCTGCCAAACACTCTGTGCTTGGCTTAAAAGGATGAGCTCCTTGCATAGCCTTGCATCCACATGATTCTCGACTGTGCAAGAGCCAAAATGGCATCGTGATGGGCAGCTGGTGGTGATATGCTAAGTTGCTTACCCAAGTGCTTGAACACCAGGCTCACATGCTGAAGTCTTTAAGGCATTCTTCCGCAATTCCAACACTGTAATTGGTGTCCCTCAAGTCCCTCTCTGTCCCTCTCTCGCGTTGCATCTCCAGTGATCCCTTTTCCCCAAGAGTCGAAGCGCTCAGTCTAGGTCCAAATCCCGTGACCGAGAGCGATCAGAGCGATCACGTGCATCGCCGCTCCCCTTGGAGCCTTTGCCTTTGCCCTTCCCCTTCACCATGGAATCATCAAATCGCAAGCCTGCTGCTCTAGCGGCTTTGAAGGGTTGGAACTCCATGGCCTGTGGGAGGGAAGGAAATAGAATCGACATTCGGAGAAGGGAACGCCACGGGAACCCCATGACTTGACAAGCTCTTCAGTGACTCTTTCGGCTATTTGCTGCAAGGATGCCAAGGACAAAAGCTTGTTGCTCGCAGTCTGCCGGACATCCTGAAGCTCATGTGTGGTCTGCTGTGGTTGGACCATTGGACAACTAGCGTCCAAACATAATCAACCAAACCTCTTGCGCATTTCAAACTGCAGGAGCCTCCAAGTGTTCGACCAACAGGGCTGCCATCCTTCTGGGATTAGCATCTCCTTTCCCCTTCTTCATCTGCAGGTGTGGACACAGTGCCAAGATTTGCATAGATTTGCAATACGTGTGCAACCGGTAGCAGTTGCACACTTAGCACACTTAGCATGGAACATGGGCTCAAATTACAACGAATCGATGTCTAGATTTCTTCACTGAGATGCCTCCTTGCTCACCAAGGTGAATGCCTCTCCAGCTGCGCCTGCGCGCCCAGTCCGGCCAACTCCTTGGTGATCAATCAGCTCTTGTGCAAAGCGCACAGAGCCACACCAGTCATCACAAACACCATGCTTAGCAGCAACCGTAGCAGCCTAGACAGCACCAAGACCTGAAGAACAAATGCCAGGGCCTCCACAGTATCATTCTCACCATATCTCACCATACTATACACACCAAAAGCAGGTTGCGCAGATTTGCGCAGGGTAGTTCAATCATCATGTATGCCAAGAATCACCACATCCAATCGCAGGTAGTCAACACCAAAAAACAATCCGATGAAAACATATGCTACCAGAAATGCTGATCCAGGTTCGATGGGTATGCGTCTCAATGTCCCGGGCAACATCAAACGACACCACGGTACCTATGGTAGTGATGTCCAGCCCTCTGGCAGCGACGTCGGTTGCAATAAGCAGTGTCCTGGCAAGTGCACAAACCAATGTTTCGAAGTCTTGTACGCATTGGGACACAATATGTTTAAGAACTTGACCAACAGGGTTTGAAGTCATTCGGTTAGACTCGGACAATCTTGGATAAAAGTGTGACGTGCTTTGCTACTAGTACGTAGCGATGCCCTTGTTCATGCTTTCAATGCTGCGCTATGTTGTACCAAGATGCTTCCGCAGCTTCCGAAATCCATCGATGACACGCATCCGCTCATCTTGCTCAAGGTCTCCGTGCAAAACTCCAGCATCCCTCTGCACGTCAGCGAAGTTTTGCTGAAGCTCCTGGAGAGTGGGGAAAAGTGATGTCGAAACTCAAAGTGGGAGGCTTAATGAAGTTTATACAATTCTATGTGTACATATTTGAATATATATATATATATCAATATTTTTTTTGATCACATTTGTGCAGTTTGATCAGACATGTTGCACATCTTGAGGCAAATTTTACACCAGGAATCACCTGGACTTGGAAAAAAAACAGATCGAACTCTGAATGCTATTGTAATTTGTAATGGACTGTCCTGTGCGGCCTGCTTGGATTTGGCGAAAATGACAACTTGACCTTTGGCAAGCATACCATCAATGCGAGCTCGTAGCCACGGAAACTTTTCAGCTTCTGTCTCAAAGACCTCAACCTGAGCCATAAATCCGCCGCAACACTAATGACTAATGCCTGTGAGACTATATATATAGCATGGAGGAGATGAATATGAGTCGGGCAACGTGCTGCCTGACATTGCTTGCAGCTTGTCCGGCTGTTCCCACCTGACATGTCAAGTGCACGTTTGCAACCAACACACCATAATGATTTTGTGTGGTTCGCATGATTTGCTGGGGTTTTGCTGGGGTTTTGTCGGCTTGGACTATAAACAAAGTAAACCACAGCGAAGGCAGGCCAGGCAGACTGTGATCCGAACGGGCTGTTCCAGGAAATCAGCAGCTAGCCGCTCGATGCGTGGAGGCATCGTGGCAGAAAAGAGCAAAGCCTCTCAAAGGGAGACACACATGGGATATCAGGATGACAGTGATGCGATTTCATGTGATTTCCCCTTCGAAATGCATTTTTTGATGACAAGTGTTGCATACATTTAAAAATTACTGCACATGCACATGAAGCAAGAATGTACTGCCTATCCTTTGACCAAGCCTGCCGTTTGGGCCGGATGTTTTGAAGAATGGAGCGAATCTGATCCTGCGCTTATCGGAAATCAAAGGGCCAACTGTCCATGCACATGCTGTGCACAACCCAAGGGCCCACTTGTACGACTATCACTCACCCATAGGGTCCAGGTACCGCTGAGGATGGTCTTGAAGGTGAAAGAACTTGCTGAGAATGGTCTTTGGGGCCAAAGGACATCCTCAGGATGGTTCTGGACCCTTAGGGTCACTTAGAGTTGGTATGGTTTTATTCCACGGATCTTCATTGACAGATTGATACTTGGTCCACTTGGTTATTTGTCTTGTTGGTGATCTCGGCGTCTTTTCTGTTTCTCGCTCCTCAAAACCCATCTGGAGCATTCGGTCAGCCTCATCCAGCACCACAAACGTACACCTTCTCAGATTGCAGCCTTTCATCTTTACGATGTCTATGAGGCGGCCAGGTGTGGCAATCACAATCTCACTGCCACCTGATCCAGGAACTCACCCATAGTCTCCATACCAAGTCGCATTCAATATATACTTGGTATTGCAGGCCAAACATTGATGATTGCAAGTTAAGGTGCCTTTTATCGTTCTGAACTGCTGGTATTTCGATAGACCTCCAGCAAAGGTGGTGCTTCGGAGGCCCAGCAGCTTGTTGAACTTGTAAACTTCTTTCTCAATTTGCACAGCCAGCTCTCCTTGCTTTCATCTTGAGCATGAGCAAAAACACAACTAGAATTTGGACCATTTTGGACCTTTAACAACCAACAAAAGCATACAAAAGCTATCACAGTCCAACCGATTTGTTTTCCGAAGCATGCAGGCGGCATGCAGGCTTGGATCAGTGTCCACCTGGCAAGTCTCGAGTCGGGCAAAGAGTCAGGCCAATAGGCCCCTCATCTTTTTTGAGCTCAGGCTGTGCCGCGCAATGAACGAGCATCCTGAGCACATCCAAGCAGTTAGGTGAGATTAAACGGATTGAATGTCTCACAAACATGTCAAAGAAACATCAAACATACATCAGCGGCATGAATATGGAACCAAGTAGCGGCAGGAGGTACGCGACTGTTTTGCCAGAGCCCGTCTCTGCCTCAGCAACATCTGTTGCCCGCACTAAATCGATCACCCAGGGTGTGCTGTCTGCACCTTATCGCATCAATCAAGGTCCTGGCCACTCCGATCACATCGCGACCACCCAGCCCAGCAGGACAAGCTTGAGCTTGGATTGGAGTTGGCTTCGAATATCCTTGCTTTCGGATTCCTTCAAGCAACTCCTGCAGAATCATCTTGCAACTGCCTCCTCAAACGTCCCCAGAAATAAATGAATGTGTTAAACAGTAATTATATGCGTGTTAATTACTTAATTGAGCATACACAGAGTTGGCAGTTTGGAACCAAGAAGAATCAAATGAGCATTTAAAGCAATCAGTCGCTCGTCCTTGGGCAGTCGCAAATGGGCAAATGACACCACCGGCCGTGGACAGTTGGAGCCAGTGGCCGTGACTCGAATCTCCTGTCGCAGCTTTGCCACGTCCTCCTCTGTCAGCAAGTCAATCCTCAGATCTTGGTAACGACGCCCCGGAGGTAATCTCCTCATGCTACTAGACTACATCACTGCCCACCTTTGGGAAGCCAGAACGCAGTTGGTTTTCACCATACAACTCTATATATCAATATATTTAAATTTATATACTGATCCGACGATGAAAAACAATACTTCCATATTGATAGTGAAAGAACATCCAGTAGCTGATGACTTCGGTGGCATAGCTTCTTCGCACTTGTGCAGTATGGTTTCACTCAGTTTGGCGCCACAAATCAAGTTGTGAACCCTCCAAGCCACTCCAACACAAGAAGTTGGACTGTGGGAACCTTTCTTGGCAAGAATCTCTGGATGAGGCATGTAGAATGCAAACTCCACATCCGTGTATTCGATTTCATCATGGCTGACACGAGGCAGAGGTTCAATAGGCTTCCTTCGCCTGTCCATGTTCTCCTCGTCGTCGTCCTCTCCATTGCCATCATCTTTCCCAGCATTCTGATCACAAAGCTCACAATATGACGCCACTGGATCTTCAGCCCTGGCTGGAGACACGAGTGGAGAAATGGGAGCCTGCCATCATCGCCAACACTAATTCTGACCCTGCTGACAAGATGCGGCATGTCTTCCCAAGACGGCATCGCCTAATCTTAGACAGTGGGCAATGGCGTCGTGGCCATGGGGGTGTAACATGGGCCAACTAAGAAATCACGAGAGTTTCTGTCACGTCTTTCCCATTCTTTCCCCACCTTGGAGACCTCTTCTGAAGGTTCTGCAGCCTTGGCCTCGATGCCTTCCATGAAGACATCCAAGGCATCAGCATCAGCCTGCGTTTACATCTTTCGATCATCGAATCGTTCTAGTCACAAATCGTCGCTAAGGTGTGCAGGTGTACAGGCAAAGCACAGCTGAGGAGGGGTGAGGATGGCCTTGGCATGCCTTGGCTACCAATAATGAGCCTCACTACATGCCATTCTTACATCAGTTGTCACCCTAAAACATCGAACTACTCACCATTCTCTGAGAGAAGCCTGCTCCGGAAGACTGTCTGCCGCTTTCTTTTGAGCATCATATCCCACCTCTGCTTCTCCATTAGAGGCCTCTGCCTTCAGCTCGGGTTCTTCTCGAGGTGGCTTGACCTCTGCTGTGCCACCTGAAATTGCATCCCGAGGCCAAAGCTTCAAACCATTCTTTCAAAGCTAAACGCTAGCCAAGTATACAGCAGAGTCTAATCACCTCCGCCCCAAAAGCAAAAACAAGTTTGTTCATCTAGTTTTTCTCTGCATTCGTGTAAGCATGCCCAGAGCCAACCTGATGGGCTTGCCTCTGCAGGCAAAGGCAGCATCCGCTTCCGTGGGCTGGGCTCCTCGCTGTGACATTCAAGTTGTTGCAAAAATCACTTCCAGTTGGGGAGTATATGGACGTAGTACAAAACAAAAAGTGCACGAACTGGTTTAAGATGGTTTAAGCCTGTCTGATACCACTGTAGACTTTTGGTTTCAATCGCCTTCAAGCAACAGCATGCCCAAAATTGCCCCCCAAAGCCACATAGTTTAAGGCTGCAATGTCGAACCAAGATGCATCATCTCCAAAGGCCGCAAGAGTTGGCTGACCTCGGCCCTTGCCGCGGCCCTTGCCAGCAATGGCCATTTTGAACGACATCTCGACTCAAAGACTCATGGCTCAAGCAGCCCACTGCCAGGTGTCCCTAATTGTCCTTCGTGTCCGACAGATTGACGTCTGAGTGGGTGAGGCCACGAGGCTGATCTTGGCTGGTCGCTTGAGCTGTCGAGTTTGGGTCATGGAGGACTGAAAGCCTTCTGTTAATCAAGTCGGGATGGCTGAGTTGCAATGAGTGGCACGGGATGACTGTGTGTGTGGCGCGCTGGTTCTTTCGGCAGTTCAAACATCTTCGGATGAAACAACTTGTAAGGAGTGGCAAATCATGGATTGGTTTTCCCATGTTGAGCAGCTAACGCTACAGGCACCAAGCGAATTGCAACAACCAGGAGCCCTGGTCCCAATACCTGACATAGATTCTGCATGCTTCCTCCACGCCGTCGCGATTGAATGCCCTGACAACATGAATCAGTCAGTCGTCAGCTGCTCTCACTGCTCCCGGCAGACCTGAGTCAGTGCGAAAAAGATCACATTGTTGTGTGGTTGCTCAGTCAAAGCCTTGAAGGCATCATGCAGTAGTTGTCAGAATACTTAAAATATCCTAAAATAGTTCAATATATATATAGATAATGTTAAATCACGTGGCAAGGCAAGTTCAACAGTATGGAATTCTATGAACTTTCTACATATATCTACACACCCAGAATCACACAGAAGCAAAAGAAAAAGGATAATGTTTGACAACAAGAGGACTTTGAAATTGTGTGGGATGGTGTGAGGTTTTTAAAGTGTACAGTATATCTTCATAATTAGTAATATGCCCTGGATCCTCATGGTCAGTGCAATTGCCCTATACTAGCAGCTTGTTGAATGTCTACATACCATCACATACCGGTGTAAGCTGACATTGCCATCACCAGTGCGGCACTGTGCTTGCCACACTCATCACCAAAGAGAGTTGCAGTCCCTTTACCCCACTCCGGACAACTCGATAGGCTTAAAAACAAGAGCTTCCTGGCTATAGCAACAGCAATGGTAATTATATAGACTCAGTCAGTCACAAAAATGGTGACTTCTAAGCTAATTTTTCCTCCAGTGCGAAGGGAAATGTGTCTGAATTTGTTTGCGCGTGTTTGCGGGTTTACGCGGGTTTACGCGGGTTTACGCGGGTTTACGGGTTTACGCTGGTTTACGCGGGTTCACGCGCGTTTACAGGGTTGCGTGTGTTGTGGATTTGGAGATTTGCGCCTGCTTGCATGTTTTGTACATGATTTGCGGTGTGCACTCGTACCATCATGTCTTTGCTGTCGGCTTCGTTACCGGCCCATGTTTTTGGTTACTTTTGTTTCAATTCATCGATTTCATGATATATAATCTTCGGTTTCACAACATTGTCATCGATGTATGGATGTTGTCATCGATGAGTCGTGTGATTAAAAATGGGTGGGGGGGTGGGAGGGGGTTGTGATGGAATGAGGACGTGGATGTCATGGTGAGAACATTGTCATCGATTTCACGATATGTAATCTTCGGTTTCACAACATTGTCATCGGTTTCACAACATTGCTGTTTTCAAGTTTGACAAACTTTTCCACTGTGGAGGTGTTCTTAATCATCCCCTAGGTCCCTGCGAGCTCTTGCGCACGGATTGGTGATGCTGCACTACTGAGCATGGGTGAGCAAAGGAAGAGAAAGGACCCTGAGGTCAACGCCGCTAAAGATGCGTTTAGGCCCTGTACAAAACGGAAGGTCGGATGGAGAGTTCCTCTTGGCACCTGGACCGAGAAATTTGGTTATATACCTTCTCCAATATAGACTGGTTTGTTGCTGCGGGTGTGGATCTAGAGCGGGGAGAAGTGGAGCGCCAATGCCTTTCGAATCCTTTCGAGAGAATATCGGACATGGTACCCCACGCATGCACTGTTCTGCCATTATTCAGATGAAGGTTGTTGAAGAGTCATTATGAGTCATTCCGCTTGTACGGTGACGAGTGTCGCGGCCAAAAGGCGGTCAGCTACGTATTGTGTGAGTTATACTTGTACGACAACTGTTTGTGCAACCTGCAGACCAACTTTTTCAAACACGTGTAGTGGACAAAGGCAGCTCGTCGTGTGGCCAAAGGTCAACGGTCGAACATGAAAGGCCATGCCTATTTGCAACACTTCCTATGACAATCAGCAATGTTTGTCCCGCGCGATGCAAAAGTATCATTTTATGATGCAAACATTATTGGAAATCAAGCGGGCCTTAGGTTCTAATTCAGCAGTGTTTTCACCAGTCGCATTCAACTGCCAAAGAAACGAAGACCTGATAGGTCGGCTTTCAAGATTCTCACAAGGATAGACACCCGAGCAGTGACCAACTGAGTCCTGGCACCACACCTCCTAAAATATGGACTGTTGCAAAGAAAAAACAGAACGGTGTTGACGTCTGAACCACGGTCTTAGTTGTAGCACACGATTTCACTAAACTCCCGACTTACTTGATAAAGTTCCCGCAAAGCGTGTTAATGAACAATGGTGAGCTCAAGTGATGGCAGGCAAAGATAGAGATGCGCATGCAAAAGACTAAGCAGGGAGTGGGAGAACAACCAAACACCCCTGGCAGCAGCTTCTTTCGAAACGGCAGTTTTCATCAGCGGGCAATCTTTTAATCCCCAAACAGTGTGGTCACACTAGGGGTTCTTATACGGTAATAGAAAAGCAGGTGCGCTTGGATCGCTGTGCGTCGCGGGCGTGTCGACATCGTCAATGTGCATCTCGACTGCGCAGGCTCGCAAAATCTGCCTGCCGGCGGCGGGTGCTTCTAGCAACTGCGCTCTCGTTTTGGTGCCGCGCGCATTTTCGTACATGGTGGTCACTTTTCGATACCCCTCTGTTATCACCAGGTTCCCTAGGCACCCCGAAAAAATAAAATAAAGTTCTCAGGGCCTATCCTGGCAAAGATCTGTTGACAACATGAGTATGGGGTCCTAAACCAGAAATACAGAATAAAGTTCCTTCTGGTGAAAACATATGAAAACAGCATAAAGTGGACAACGCCAACCTGGCCAATATTTCCTGAGTGATTAGGTTGGGCACCCCACTGGAAATAAAGTTGTCCCAAAACCGAGACCACGAATGTCCCAACGCGTGCGTCAATATCTTCACCCGTTTTCAAGCCACTTCTCACAATTCTGTGGCTTTGGTCTGGCAATCTGGAAACCTGCTGCGAAGGTAGAATACTACAGGCTGAGGCCCACCTGAGACTGAGGGTTTTGTGTTGCTTGGGAAAGCCAGGGTGGAGGTGCTGGCTGGTTGTTGGTCTTCAACCCCTTTGTTCAAGTTTTAGCTTGGCCCTCTGGATTAAATTAAGGTGAGCAGCAGAAACCCAGCACAAGAAGCTTCAACAACCACAGCCCACCAACCCCCACCACAACCTAAAGTCACCAGGGACCCAACCTCACCAACAGCAAATACACCATCAAACCAGGCCTTCTTAGTGTTTATTAGGGTTTAGTGGCTTTGGTCTGGCAATCTGGAAACCTGCTGCGAAGGTAGAATACTACAGGCTGAGGCCCACCTGAGACTGAGGGTTTTGTGTTGCTTGGGAAAGCCAGGGTGGAGGTGCTGGCTGGTTGTTGGTCTTCAACCCCTTTGTTCAAGTTTTAGCTTGGCCCTCTGGATTAAATTAAGGTGAGCAGCAGAAACCCAGCACAAGAAGCTTCAACAACCACAGCCCACCAACCCCCACCACAACCTAAAGTCACCAGGGACCCAACCTCACCAACAGCAAATACACCATCAAACCAGGCCTTCTTAGTGTTTATTAGGGTTTAGTGGCTTTGGTCTGGCAATCTGGAAACCTGCTGCGAAGGTAGAATACTACAGGCTGAGGCCCACCTGAGACTGAGGGTTTTGTGTTGCTTGGGAAAGCCAGGGTGGAGGTGCTGGCTGGTTGTTGGTCTTCAACCCCTTTGTTCAAGTTTTAGCTTGGCCCTCTGGATTAAATTAAGGTGAGCAGCAGAAACCCAGCACAAGAAGCTTCAACAACCACAGCCCACCAACCCCCACCACAACCTAAAGTCACCAGGGACCCAACCTCACCAACAGCAAATACACCATCAAACCAGGCCTTCTTAGTGTTTATTAGGGTTTAGTGGCTTTGGTCTGGCAATCTGGAAACCTGCTGCGAAGGTAGAATACTACAGGCTGAGGCCCACCTGAGACTGAGGGTTTTGTGTTGCTTGGGAAAGCCAGGGTGGAGGTGCTGGCTGGTTGTTGGTCTTCAACCCCTTTGTTCAAGTTTTAGCTTGGCCCTCTGGATTAAATTAAGGTGAGCAGCAGAAACCCAGCACAAGAAGCTTCAACAACCACAGCCCACCAACCCCCACCACAACCTAAAGTCACCAGGGACCCAACCTCACCAACAGCAAATACACCATCAAACCAGGCCTTCTTAGTGTTTATTAGGGTTTAGTGGCTTTGGTCTGGCAATCTGGAAACCTGCTGCGAAGGTAGAATACTACAGGCTGAGGCCCACCTGAGACTGAGGGTTTGTGTTGCTTGGGAAGGTGGAGGTGCTTGGCCGCCTATACTGTAGTATAGTTTAATTAAATGGCCAGGGGGCCAACCTCATGAACAACTATCTGAGTGCCACCCCCTGGCACCTAAATAAAGTTCAGGCCCAACCCTGAAGCCTGGAAGTCAGGGTATGTTAACAAGACCTCGAATTGAATAAAGTTCATAGGTTCTTATGGAGAAAGCTGCCTCAAGCTCCTGAATTTTATTATTTCGATAGCAAGGGCTATCTTTTCGTGGCAGGCGCGAGGGAAACCTCGTGTTTTGGTGCTCCAAAGTCGACTTTTCGTGACAGGTGCAAGGGATCGGAGGTGCTTTACTTCGAAATGCACATTTTGTGGCAGGCGCAGCACTTTGGACACGGTACGGTGGTGATCGTCGAGGAGCTCAAATTTCGTGACAGGTGCAGTGACTCGTGACTTTTGGACATGTGGCTCGTTTGCAGATTTTGTGGCAGGCACAGCACGCTGTGACCCTCGATGTGCAGATTTCGTGGCACGTGCAGCACTTTGTGAACCTCGAAGTGCGGATTTCCTGACAGGTACAGCGCATGGTGAATCTCGAAGCGTAGATTTCGTGGCGGGCGCAGCACTTGGTGAACCTTGAAGTGCAGACTTCGTGACAGGTACAGCACTTTGTGAACCTCGAAGTGCAGATTTCGTAGCAGGCGCAGCACTTGGTGAACCCCGAAGTGCAGATTTCGTGGCAGGCACAGCACTTGGTCGACCTGGAAGTGCAGATTTCGTGGCAGGCACAGCACTTTGTGAACCTCGAAGTGCAGATTTCGTGGTAGGTGCAGCACTTGGTGAGCCTCGAAGTGCAGATTTGGTGGCAGGCGCGGCACTTGGTGAACCTCGAAGTGCAGATTTCGCGGCAGGCACAGCGCATGGTGAACCTCGAAGTGCAGATTTCGTGGCAGTACTTTGTTCTCTCAGATGCTCACTCTCTCAGTCTCCCACTTTCACTCACACTCACGCCCCCTCACACTCCCACTCTCACTCACACTTGCACTCACACTCACTCTCCCACCCTGTCACCCTCATTCGCACTCACACTCACTCACTCTCACCCACACTCATTCTCATCCACACTCACTCCCACTCACACTCACTCTCACTCACACTCGCACTCCCTCACGCACTCACTCACTCTCCCACTCCCACTCACACTCACACTCCTCACACTCACACCCACTCACTCTCCCACTCGCAGACTCTCACTCGCTCCCACTCTCACTCACTCTCGCCCACACTCACTCTCACTCACACTCGCACTCACACTCACTCTCCCACTCTCACTCACACTCACACTCCCTCTCATCCACACTCACTCACACCCACCTTCACTTCATCACCACCATCACCTCTCTGGACCGCAGTGCGTCTAGGTCTCTGGACTTTCTGCTTACAGACCTCACACACACACACTGTTTGGGGCCTCTTGCCGGGATATTTTTTTCAGCAGGCAGCGGAAATTCTGCATATGTAGACTCTACGGTATAGAAGCAAAAGGTGTCTATCCTTGCGCCGTGCAAATTGGCTGAGTAAGTATTATATTATTGGAACTGGCTATTTGGTAGGCCGGGCGTTGCCAAATAGCGGAAGCTTGCGGTACCACTATCTGAATACAGCAACAGGAGATTCGATGTCGTGTCTAGGTTTCCACTGGAAACAGGAAATTGGATTGATTGTATCGTTGAATTGGTGCGATTCGGTAAAACCGGTGTAAATCGGTAAACCGGTATAAACCGGTGCGAGCCGGCAAACCGGTGTAAAATGGTAAACCGGTGTAAATCGATAAACCGGTGTCCACCGGTGTAAATCGGTAAAGCGGTGTGGTCAAATACCACGCGCGATGTCGCAATGGCTTCCTCATTTGTCTAAAGCAAGGCCCAAGGCTGCACAGGATGCCACTGAGATGCACTGAGTGACTGCGTATTTTAGCCAAACCACCTGTCACGATCCCGGCGGCGCTTGCCTTTCGGCTTCTTTGGCCAGTAGTTCGGAACCACAAAACCTCAAACACAACTTGATCTGTGCCCGCAACTGCATGAATCAGCATGCATGATGCATAGCATCAAAAACAGGTAGCAGCAAACATGGCAAGTAGTCTCACCTCGCCTCGGCAAACCTCCTCGTACTCAGGGCATCCTTCAATTGGATATGACAAAACCACCTTGGAACGAGGAACAAATTATGATGTTTTTGACTAACAACAACAACAAAAGAAGAAAATAACATATTTTTTTTAAAAAGGGCCCTTGTGTAATCCTTTCTTTGCTTTTAGTTCATTGTGTGAGCAGAAGCGGGTTTTTTTCCGACATATCCCGCAGCCGCAGTCCGCTCTAGACCCTGCTTAGCACTGCTTCCTCCACGTTCCCGCTCATTGCTGCTGACTGACATTACCAGGCGGTCGAGTTGCTAAGTACTGAAAGCTTCGCCACGTCTTTTTGTCTGCCATGAGCTGCTTCTTGTTACGCAAGGGTCCATGGTCAACATGGCGTGGTCCTCATCGAGATGACAACAAAAGAAGTTATACTAAAAAGTAACAGATCAAAATTAATCCCCCAACCTGATCCTCGTAGAGGTGCAAGCCAGTAAGGCTTCTTGAGCACTAGGTAGAATAAAGCATCTGGCAATGTAGCGTCCTTGAGTGATTCAACGTTGGGTAGTTTCTTTCAACTGATTCGAGAAGTGATATGTGGAATGTACACAGACATGCGATTCTCAAAGTATGTGTTCAAGGAACTGTGTATTTGTGATCAAGCTGCCAGTTCCTCAAAGAAGCACCACCAGCCAACCTGAAACCATAAGCATCCATAAGCCGATTTCGGCCATCAGCTAGCAGCTTCTGTCCCGTTTCACTTCACACACTTGCCACAGTGCCCGCCGTTTCACTTGAATAGACTTGACTTGCCCCAGTGTGCGGCCCACTGGTGCCTCCAGGTCAGGGCTCAGCATTGCAATTTGATTGTGCCATGCTTCGCGTTGTTGCTGTTGGTCGTCCTCGAATGAGTCATCACAACAAAGGTCGCAAAGACTGGCAAAGGTTGAGTTCCGGGCTAGCCGGCCAGTTGCGTGGAAAAACAACCGGCCATTCATCCACATCCAACTTGCAATCCTTGGCAGTCCAGGGCCACGTACGACGATACGCTCACAACACAGCCACCAGTGAACAGCATTACAAAGGAGAGTATAAGCCTACTGCAAATATCATAATAATATCTGTAAATGTGCGTCAAAAAGGTCTCCACCAAGTCATTTAACTCATCTCTTGGTCGCTTCCACGTGTGAACCGTAGTAGGCTACAGCATTGCAAGCATGCTCGTGCGCCTTTGCAGCCCCCTATCCAACTGCACCAAAAGCAACAGAACAATTTTGACTCCAAACGCCAACAGGAGCACAACAAGCGGCTTTTATACAAAGGTTCCTGACAACACCAAACAACCGCGTGCACTCAACCATCTGGGGTGGGACTGTCCACCCACCCCCTGATTGTTTTAATAAATCATTGAGCTGGTTACACCCCGCCCAAAAAAAAATCCGCCCACACCGCTTGTCGGTGCAGGGCGTGCTATGGGGCTCTCTAAGCTCTGCTGCTATGCAAATAGCTTTGCTAGGGGGGTGACCTTTTTTTCACGCGCGCGCGGCTATGGTTGGGCGGCAAGGCCACTGGGGAGAGTGCTTTGGAGGTACATGTTTGGATGATTTTTCGTTACGTCGTGCTTGCAGGGCCACTGGGGAGAGCGTTTTGGAGGCGTTTTTGTCTTTTGGTGTGGTTGCTGCGTTGATTCTTGCTCGGCCTGCAGGGCCACTGGGGAGAGCGTTGTTTTGGAGGTGCATTTTTCATTATGGGCTCCAAGGTAGACGAAGTTAGCCCCAAGATGGCTCCAACGCAGCCGTAAGACAGCCAACCTGGCACCTTTTTTTCGCGCGTGCGTGGCTATGGTTGAGCTGCAGGGCCACTGGGGAGAGCGCTTTGGAGGTGCATTTTTTGATGATCTGTCGTTACGTCGTGCTTGCAGGGCCACTGGGGAGAGCATTTTGGAGGAGTTTTTGTCTTTTGGGGTGGTTGCTGCGTTGATTCTTGCTCGGCTGCAGAGCCACTGGGGAGAGCGTTTTGGAGGTGTATTTTGGGATGGCTTTTGGCAAGGCCGAAGTTGTATCACCATTATGGGCCCCAAGGTAGACGAAGTTGGCCCCAAGATGGCTCCAACGCAGCCGTAAGACAGCCAACCTGGCGCCTAGATGGCTGCACTTGTCCCCAACCTGGCGCCTAGATGGCTACTTCCATTTCACCAACTTCGGCAGTTCGTGCGCGGTGTGGGCGGCTGTCGACGCGAAGCGTCTTGAATAAATTGGGGTGTGTGCACACCCCCCCCGCTTATTTTCCAGATATCCATAAAAACTGTGCATAAAAATGCAGCCATCACGTGATCATTTTTCCTTTGCTCACCTTTCAAGGTAGGTATATGTTCTCTCACGAGTTCTCCCACGAGATTGCAGGCTCCGCAGTTTTTGCAGATCTTGAAGCATAAGCTTTAAACAACTCTAATTCGAGGAGGAGCAACAGCGCAGGTATGCGAACTGACAGCAACTCAAAATTACAACGAGTTCAACAACATCATAATTAGTTGAGGGTGGGGGTACCCCCCCACACCACCCCCACCCCAATACCGCGCTTTACCACCAGTGACCTCAACTCAAAAATGAATAATTAATTGGGGGTGGGGGTACCCCCCACCCCACCCCAAGTCCAAGAACAAACAAAACATTAAAAATCCAGACCTTCGACGGCTTGTGCTTCTGTCGAATGTGCAAGAGCTGGATATTCAGCTGCTGACCTTGATGGAGCGGTATTTTAATCCAGGTGGGTTGACTCTATGTTGATTTTTTAATCTAGTGGGTTGACTCTATGTTGGGTTTTTAAATCAGGGTGGCTAGACAGGTGTCAAGCACCATGCAAACCACCACCCTTTTTATTAATTAGCCACCACCTACCCACCTCACCAAATTTGTTTTAAATAATTGACACAGTGACTCCACCCTCGATTTATTTCCACAATGTTGAGGGCATACAACCGCCATGACTGCTTTCGGCAATGCTTTTCAACCAGTCTCCCACTAACATTCCAAAGCTGACCTAGGTCTCAATCGTAAACAATTTTCTCGGCAAAGGTTTGGTACAGTAGAAAGAAGGTCGAGGAGTAAGGGGCCAGGCCCGTGCTGCGCCACTGGTGCCACTAGGCCGAAAACCCGGAAGTGCAAACAACACGGTCAGTCGGTCATTGTCAATGCTCTCTCTGCCTCTCTCCCTCCCTTCCTTCCTTCCTCCCTCCCTCCCTCCCTCTCGAAAGGGAGTCGGTCACAGTTGAGTCTGTGGTCGCCAGTCCTTTTACTTACTCACCGGAACACATCCACCAGTTGCATTTTGATCTTGTCATTGGTTTGTGCATGCCAGTGACAGTTACCAAGTGTTTTGGTGAAAAGCAAGGACTTGCTGAGTGATGGTGAGTGTCTTACTACATATGTCATATGTTCCATGTCCGACGTCCAGCACGTTTTTCTGTGCTCGCATTCCGAAGAGAAAAAGAAGCATTTTGAAAGATCCCACGATCCCACGACCAATCCTGCAATATCCCGCAATCAGTTCCCTTTTAGCTCTGGAGGCATTGCTAGTAAAGGTTGGAGGCCATTGCTATCAGTAGCTCAAAAAAGCAATTTATGTTTTGTAAATCGAGCCAAGACTCTCGAGGCTCTCGCGGCTCTGGCGTGTGTCTATGCCATTCATTTGTGCCACTTGCTCTGACAGAAGCTGCTGAATATGTGGTGTCTGGCCTAAGGCCGATGGGCACCACATGGCACCACCATGACCCCATGAAGAACTCTCATCCGCCTCACCCACCCTGATCCTCCCCCTCTGCCTGCGCTCTCCAAAGTGCAGTCTGCTTGACCATTGTGTGATACTGTTTGAAAACTTGGTGTGAACAAACCCCGCAAGTTGGACTCCTTATAAGGACGGACGTGAATATGGTTGCAAGAGATTTGGCTGGCTGCAGTGTTGGGGCCATCACCCGGTCCAACTCTACGCGGAATACACATGTGTTGGAATGTTTGGAGCCAAGGAGGGGGAAGGTTCAAAAGTTCAACATCCTGTGTCCTTATATGTCATTTCGCTCTCACGACAGTCAGCCTTCTTTTCTGGGGTTGCGCAAAGTAGTCGCCTGCAACGTCAAACATCTGCAAGTTGACTATTTTCCAAGGCCACTTTTAGGTTCCAGTAGCGGGTAGTGAGGCCTGTATTCCCCGCCCTCTGACCTACATTACTTCTGGAGGAACTTAACATTACTTAACACTGTTTGGTGTCTCTTGCCAGGTAAATTGTTTTTTCTGTCGGAGCAAACTATGGGTAAGCCGGCGTTGTCAGCCGTTTTCCACAAGAGCCGGCAACTCCCAGTGCAATGAGTCACAACAGGCAGGTACCTAGCAAGTGACTCTATGGTGCTGTTGTGTTGTGACTGCTTTGAGTATTTGTACTGGGGCCATGTGCAGTTCCAAACATGGACATATGAGGATGTGTACGGCCATGATGTCCATGAGCCATGGTCGTGGGTGATCTTCGAACGTTTCACGCCAGCAACTGCCGAGGACCATTCATTGTCCAGGAAAGGTCACCCACGTTGCGGGAATCATGGGGAATCTATGGAGAAAACTTCTCACGACCTATCATTGCCATTGTCTAACAATGCATATGAAAGCAGTCCGGCAAACCGCCCAAAAAGCATAACATAACTGTTTGAAGCAATCATCATATCATCAGCCAAGCAATAAATTGAATAAACATCGAACATTTGGAGACAAGGCGGCAAGGCGGTTCTTTTTGTGTGTGTGTTTGGACCCCCTGAGACAATCCCAAATCTGCATTTATAGGACCCAGTGATCTGGGGCCTCTGAATCCAATCTTTTCGTACGGCCAAGCGAGTGGCCCATCCGCAACTGATGGTTGAGCATTCTTCTCAGCTTCCTTAGCGGACGGGCTGTGACGGAACGTGGCCAGAATACCTACCTTCTAGTTCCGATTGTGCCCAAATAGCAGCAAGTCTCAGACCAAGGATGTCGATGGGATTTGGAGCAATGAAATCATCCCAAGTTGCGACCTGTGCGCAGTCAAGTCCACTGTGTGGCCTCATTAGCAACTTTAAAATAGACCGCACTTTCGGACTTGCGATGCAAAGCATGGCAGTCGAGACACATTCTCTTTGGCCGCTAGGTAGAACTTCACTGCCGCTTCAATGTGGACAAAGCGAGGCACACTTAGATCAGGCCACAGGATGTAGTCCACCTCTCCCTACAGTTCTTACCAAGAAGCGGACATGACAGTGTTCCAATGGGGAGAAAATACAGTCCAATCCCTGCCTGCACAGCTTGATTACGTTGCTGCTGGAGGGAGACTGAATTGAAGCCGGGTGCGTAGATAAACTCGATGTCATCGAAGCTTTGGACATCGCTGAAGGTGACCTGCTCTGGTTGAAGCTAACGAAAATGAATTAATAATTATATATATACATATGCGAATGCATCACTGTGCTTGACGATGCTTGACGTGTCACAGCGACAAATGCGGAGCTGGTCGAGCGACATGGCCATCAGTGACATCATTGAGGACTTTGCTGAAACCAATAGGTGCTCGCATCTCTGCACCCACCCGAAGTCTAGCACTTTCCTTGCGCAAAGTGTCCGGATTCGGGGGTATACAATTGGCAATCATAATGTAACAATATGTAGTAATGTTGTACTTATCCAATCTTATCCATACGCTCAATCGCACATATTCAATGATGTTCGATGATAGTTCATGCAAACTGCTACTCATGGAGCTTGAATTCAATGGAGGCACAGCCGATGGCATGTCATCTTTGGACTTGCCACGCTTCAATTGGAAGTCAACACGCAGCTGTCTTCCTGAATGCGGGGGATGAACGATTAGGCCCAGCTCGACGATTGGTCAACACGGTCCCGGTAGTCACGCGAACTGCAGTCACTCAGGCCTTCCAGAAAAGTTGCACGCCGAATGTTGCAAAAGCAATCCACATCTTTTGCGGACTTCAGCGGCGGTTTGAAAGGCCTCGATGAAAGGCAAAAAACAAGAGAAGACCTTAAAATACGCGGTGATTTCAGACCCTTCTCTGGAAAGCCTGACCAACGCTCCAGAAGGCTCCGCCACCGCTTGCCTTTCCTTCGAGCAAAAGGTCTGTCAGTGGTAATGTCCAGTCCATATTTTGAATATATAAATATAACTGCCACCCAAAAAACTGGCAAAAAAGTTTCTAATCTTTACTCCTGACCAAAGTTGTTCATGATATGTCTGTCCTTGGGTATCTGCTCGCTGTACAAAGCCACAGTCAAATGGGCAATCTCAGAAAAGGCAAAGTGAAGCAATGACTCGTAATAATGGCCTCAGCACGGAAGGTCCGGTCCAGTGCATCAAAGAGGTGATTGATGGTGCGGGCAGTGCGGGCATGTTGATACCTTGAATACAACGGTTGTAAACCTGACACGGCTTGGCAACACAGCAACAACTCTGGAACACTTTTCTGGCCATGGCTTGCTTCTCTACAAGCCTTAACACAAACATGGACGGCATTCCGCGTTTACATTCACTGCGCAGTGCGCGAGTATGCCGTTGCAATATGTTGCAATTGGCCTGATTGAGGGTCCAGCAGCCTTGCAGTCGCAAAGGTCTTGTGGTCCCACTTTTTACTAATTGAGCTACTTCGGGTGCCCCCCACCACGACACTTCAGTCTGACAAAGTTTCTGGCATAGATTGAAGCGTTCGGCATTTTTTCTGGCATATCTTCTGACACTCTGTCTGACGTATAATCCGGCATTCTCTTTGGCATATTCTTCTGACATTCTTTCTGGCATCTCTTCTGACATTCACTCTGGCATTCTATCTGGCATATCTTCTGACTCGCGCTTAAGGTCCGGTGGGGAACACTGCCGTCCAGAGCTGGCGGTTGAGGTCCGACAGGGAACACCGCCGTCCGGAGCTGGCGGTTCTGGAGGGGAACACTGCCGTCCGGAGCCGGCGGTTGAGGTCCGGCGGGGAACAGTGCCATCCGACACTTTCGGTTGAGGAGGACGAGGAGGAGGAGAGGAGAAAAGGTGTAAAGCAGCTGAAGCAGCTGACGTAAAATCTGTAACAACCCTCACCTGACAGGTGGGGAAAACACGAATGCAACAAACACGAAACGATGCTACTGCTTGCTGACATGAAACCTACCAAGCGTGACCCAGCACGCGTGTGGGTCCCCAACCACTTGTCCAATGCAGTAGGATCAGATTGCAAGTGCTGCCTTCGCTGTGACAACCCTTCGGCGGCAACTTCAACCCTTGACAAGGTACTGTGTCTCGACCCACTGTGAAACCAAAACATGTCAAAGGTAGAACTTGTCTCTTCTGATCAAATCAACGCAAGTTCTGCTCAGCTGCAACTTTGCAGTGATGTCACCAAGCAGCACATGCATACGCTCGTCGGTGCACACGTCTTTGCCCCATTCCTCCTCGGGAAAGTGTGTGGAATTTGTGTGGACCTGTGAGTCTACATTACAAGTCAGCCAAGGCTCGTCCCTGTCACCACAAATGCTGGGCCCAAGCACAGACCATGCCAAGTCACCTTAAAAAACAGCACCAAACTTGGCCTACTTGAAAATGGGAGCATCTTGATACAAGGACGAACACGGAAGCTGCTTTTGCATGCCAACTCCGTCAGCGGCCCACAACTTTGGCAAGCCATGGCGAGTCTGCTCGGTGAAATTCTAAAGCACGCCACACAGGCGTGGAAGGGTCGCCGCTCACCGTCAGCTCGAGGGGAAGCAAGATTGCCAAAGGATTTTCCAATACTGGATCCTGGAAATCTTCGCATGTTACAAGTACCTGTTAGAGCGACCTCAATTGCCATTCCATGATTGAGTTCATCACCAACTGTTCCATAAAGTTTCCGCCGGGCGACGTGAGCTTGCGCAGGTGCTCTGCCGGGTCCCGCAACCTCATGCATCACACAACACCACGATTCTACAAAACCATGACTTATGACCAACAACATCCAACCTGAGAAGGGAGGGGACGAAAGCCAGCCCCTGTAACAATATATTATTTGTTACATGTTTATTGTTATTATAGGTTGCAACTCGCATCCACTGTCACTGGTCATAGGATGCATTATGCTCCCCTCTCTTGTTCCCCACCTCGACTCACAAACCTGGTGAGTGCACCTCAGTATGGGGTGCTCTTGTTTGTTGCAATCAGGAGATCTTATATCAATACGCAGTTGTAAAAATGAAGCCCGCAAATGTACTGCTGAGTTGTCGGAATGCTGTCTCTATGAGAGTTTAGCACTTAGAGGTTCTTGCTTGCACAGAGTCTCGCCGCTTCTGTCCTCTAACTGGATGGACGCACCTGGTCAGTTCATCTCAGTGCGGGGTGCCATTGTTTGTTGCGTGTCTATTTTGGGGGGGAGTAAAAAAAGCATCTGATATCAACAGGCTGAGTATTCGGAATGTTGTCCCTATGGGAGTTTAAAGCTTAGAGGTTCTTGCCTGCAGTCGGTCTCTTGCTTTCGACCTGCGTTCATACACCTGGTCAGCTCATCAGCAAGTTCAGCATGGTGCATTGCTCTACCAGTGTGTCATCTGCTTCAACTTTGCTAGCAGTCCTCAAATATAGATAAACACCCAGTTATCCGATGTGCAGAGCGGACATGGACTCTGGACCCTTCACACACGTCGAGGTGTCGAGTGTCTTTAAACGTCTGCTTCTGTCGGGTGCCCTTCTTTGTTGCAGTTCAGGTGTGTGGGGCTCTCCCCCACCAGGCCCTGGGTTCTCCCTACCTGCCGGGACCCGCCCTGCGACCACCCCCCCAAGCCCGTATTGCTCACTTCGTTCGCCCATCGACAACTCAGCCAAGCCTATCAGCTGGCTTTCGTAATAACTACCACAAACTATATAATACTAGTAGGATTGAAAGACTGATTGAAAGATATTGAAATACTCTACTACAGTTTTCTAAACGACCACCTTATTGCAGCTTCATTCAATGCCAACCAAGACAGTGACCTGGGCGGTGAGACTTGTGCCTGGCGACGTGGCAAGGAGCTCCGAGAGAAGTTCGGGGGATAGTAAGTCCGGTGCGGGGATGTGCTCTGGGCCTGCACCTCAGTGTCGTGGAGGGATTTGAAGATGATTTGACTGTGGCTATGCTGGTCGAGAGAACCAGCTTGAATTCTCCAACAAACGCTCAGAAACACCACATTTGAGTTCTGGGGCCGGCACCTATATGCAAACGTTGGTCAAAAGCTTCATCTGGGACAACCAGCCTCAAGAATTCTGGAGATGAAAACTGGTTCCTCATTGCAGTTTGGGACGGGTCACGGCACACTTCCCAAAGCAAGCACTTGCCAAGTCCGACCACAATCATAGCCACGGCCAGGAGGCGATAAAGCACCTAACTCGGAACTGATTTCTTCTGGGGCTCTTTTGTATAATCCAAGCCACCTCAATCGACTCAATTCTCCCATTCCACTAATTGTTGTAGTTATGATATTTATGATTATATACAATAAATATATATACAGTATATATTATAATGTCAGGTCATGCGCGGTGGCCCCACCCGTTTACATTCGGAGAATGCAGCTGTGGCACTCCGATGCTGGCAAACCAAGCCCAGGAACGACTCGTAGCTTAAGGGCTCCGTGACAATCCGAACCAGAGCTGCATATTCAGGGGCAGTCAGGACTTCCTTACACATGCACCAAGGACCATGTCTCACATTGACCTACGTGTGGCATTGCTTGACTCCTTTCACGCATTGGAAATCATTGGAAACGATCCAAAGTGAGCACTTCTTGATGCCTCGAGGTTTTCCAAAACCGAGCGTCCAAGTAACGCTTTCGGATGCGATTGTGCAGCCTTAGATCGGCATGCTTTGCATGCCACGCTCGCAAAAACACGTAGGCAACACGGACCACGCAATTGCACAACAGAGGGAGAGAGAGAGAGAGGGAGACGGAGAAACAACAAAGATAAAGAAAAATACAAAAAGATAGATAGACAAACAAACAAACAAACAGAAATATATATAGTGACGTTCAGGGAGATAGAATATATTAAAATAGTTAGTCAGCAGATAGAATATTTTCGAGTTGAAAAAACTAAATTCTTTTGAAGCTAGCAGATAGAATATTTTTTGCACATAGAATATTTTAGATACACTATATTTTGTTTTATAACACAAAGATATGTCATATATATATACATAAAATATAGATGCGTCATTGATTTGTGTATGAACGGAGCTAAGCACACATGTTTATGTCTATATCTACACCCTTACATGCTGGTATATATTTATACATAAGGCCAGCAATGCTGGCTTGTATTATAAACCTTGAAAAATGAAAGTAGATTGTACTTGTAATACATACCAACAGTTTGCGGTTAGTATATAAGTTGAGCGCCAGAACACCATGAACTATATATTGACTCCCGTTGCCTGCAAAAATATTCTATCTGCAAGATTCTGGCCCTTTCACACAATGATTGTAATAATCAAGTCCCAACCATCTCGCTTTCTCTTTTTCCTCCCCGACATGCACATGCTGCAAGATGTCATTTCAGTCACTGTGCTTTGGCTCCGCTGCACGCGCTTCTGCAACTCTGCCCAACTGTTTCCTCGCCAACCTATCCTTGGGTTCTTTCACCAGGTGGTCTTCCAGCATCAGCTCAATCACACGCAACAGTGCCTGCTTGGCTGTCCTTCCGCATGTTGGTGTGAATGACCTGCCATGATGCGAGCATCCAGAGGCAGATGCTCTCCAAACAATCGCTTTTGGATGGATGCCGATTGTACATCCAGTGGGCCGTTCCACCAAGCCAAGCTTCGCCAAGGACTGAAATTCCGGTCTTTCCTCGGAAACTCTTGCTCTAGTGACTTTGGACTGCTCACATGCGATGGTGGCTAATGGCTCGCCATCATGATGATGAGAGCAGCCGCTGCGTAGCACAAGCGCAACGCGGCCCGCGCTGGAGCAAAACGACCTCAGTTAGGGAGCCCCCCCTCCCCGGGTCGCCCACCCCAGTTTTTCTCCTCCTTTCACGGTTGCGGCATTCAGCCGCTCGAATCTGGGTCATCTGTCTGATGACTTCGTTGGAACACAAGGAGGCCCCCCAACCCAGTCGCGCTTGGAGTCGGCTAGGAGGCCTGTTAGGAATACTTCGAAGAGAAGCGTAGGCTGAGCATTCCCACAAAACATGATCCATCGAAGGAACAACATGAAGGGAACAATCAGGACATGTCTGCAAAATATTGCAAAATAGGGTTGTTTCTGTTGAAAGTGATGGCTGCCGTCATCATCCCGCCACTCACGAGAGCGGCGGTGTGACCGTCGCTTTTAGCGACAAGGGCCTTTTCCGAGTTCAAGATTGTAGGGCTAGGAGCAAAAGCCTCCTGCCGAGCAATGGCGGTGTCTCTACGACCGCTTGCGAGCCAGCGAGTTGCTTCCACCATTCGCCAGCTGTCTCGGATCTGATGGAGAACTTTTTCGAGTTGGGGAGTACGATCGGAAAGCCGCCAGGACCCCTCTTGTGAAGAAACTTCAGAAGGAGTAACCTGCCAGCCGTAGGTATGTAGGGCTTTTCGCAAGATTTGCACCGTTGAAGGATTCCAAGTAAGTGTTGGTTTCGGATGCTGAACCATCGCCTTGAGGCTTTCAAAAAATGGTGAAGCGCATGCACCACCAAGTTTGAAGTGTGTCCCAAAACAAAAATTCTGCGGAGGTGAGGCGACGCCCGACCCGCCTTATATTGAGGAGATCTTATGAGATCTTGCCGCGGAGCTGTAAAGTCTGGCGAGGTGTCGGCACTCACTTGCCCGAGGCAAGGTGCCGTTCAGGATACGCCCCCACACTGCCTTGCTGCAGCACAAAGACACGACCAAACGCGACTTGACTTTCATGGTAGTAGGCAATCCGCCTATGGCTTGAGCCATTTGGGAGACTGCTTCGTTCCTCTTGGTTTCTGCCGGAGAGATTGGGCGAGGATGTGGACCCAGCGTTGCTCCTAAGATGTGGATCGAAGAGGACGGGGCAAAGCTCCCAGCACGCATGTCCGCGTCAGCTTGAGCCGTTCGAGCCCAATATTGGGTTTTGTCCGTGTTTGTAGTCATTCGTGTACACTGCTCAAAGCATCGCCATTCCTCCAAGTAAGCTGTAAAAGCGTTCAAGGTGCCTGGAACGTAGCCGGGTGACTTACTTGGATGCGCCGGATCACAGGTGCCAATAAAACCGCCATGGCTAACGGTCCGAAAGGGTCCCCTTGAAGGATCGCTTGAACTCCCTGGATGGGAGAAGCAGCCACGGCTCTACCGAAGGTGCACCAACGAGTCTGGCGGTTCCACATGTCCGACAGAGGTTTCAAGACGTGGTTTGGCAGGCCTAGAGAGTGAAGTAATTCGGAAGAGAGCGTCCAATCGACGCTGTCAAAGGCTTTTTTAAAATCGAGGGAAACTCCATAAGGGTGGGTTTCAGGAGCGGTCTCATTGCCCAGGGCCACTAGAAGGGCTTCCGCGTCAAGTCCCGAAACAGTAGAGGTCCCACCGCTATAGGTCTTACTTTAGTAGCGTCAGTGGGGGCTTCCCCGGAATTCTGCTTGGGGAGGAAACAAATACGCCAGTGGGTCAAAGAAGATGGCCAGCGGTGAGAAGTTTCCACAAGAGTGAGGACGCCTAAAAGACGTTGCCATGCGGGGTTCGGGAGAAGGAGCAGGGCCTGTGCGCACCATCTGTCGGCGCCTGCACTTTTGCGTTTCATACCTTTGGTGGCTTCCTAAGATCAATGGTTAAAGGGGGAAGGACAGCCGGAGGGTTTTGGGGGATGTAATTACGATATCTGTCGAAGTAACCTTGGTGGTTCGGAACATACCCTTGAGGGCCCGAAAAGATGGGTTCCCAGACATTCCTAAGAAGCTCGGCACCGGGGCCTCGTCCGCTGGTGTTGCCAAAATCAGAAGATGTGAGGGACCAGGGTGGGGAAGCCTTCCTTTTAAGCCACTTACGCGCCCCTTCAAAGGTACCAACCTTCTGTCGCCACTTGGAAACGAAAAGGTGGTGGGAGTCCTGAAGATGGGCGTTCAGCATGTCTTTAGCATCCTGCAGAGCAACCGCCCAAGAACCACCTTGGGAAGGAGTGTGGATTCCTAGATTCCTACAACCGCTGGTAGCATGTTGCAACAATTTGGCGGGAGGATCGCGGTTGCGTAACCTCAGGAGTTGGATTTCAGAAATTCTACGGATGGTCCTACGGAGTTGTCTTTCATGAATGCTCTGACCAGGACCCCGGCTGGATTCCCCCGGAATAAGTGAAGGAGCCGAACCACGGTTCCGGAAGACCCTCCTACCATCCAGCACACCTTTTTGTGCTAGGCATTTTTCCGCATCGTGAGACCAGGCCGTCCATGCAGTATCACTGTCTCCCTGTTGGACAAGTTCAGACCATCGTTGTTGCGATAGTGCACTTTGGTGCCAGTCCTCATCCGACACAAGGGCTTTGTGTAGATCGTCATAGCTTCTGAAAGGAGCAGTGTCGTGGAAACACCACGTAGGTGCGCTGTGAGGCATTCGTAAAAAATGAAGTTCGATAAGTGAACCAAAGTGGTCTGAAACCGGCGTCAAGTGCTCCAGCTTGGAAGCTTGAAGAGACATCGAGCACCAAGCAGAATCTGTATCCGTTGTACTTCTGAGGTGTCCGGAAGATCCCACCAGGATGCCTCCGAGGTTTTGGACCGTTGAAGCGAAAGAGCCCTGCTCTGGATTTGCGTTCCAGTCACAGGCGAAGAGCCAATGGCCTCGCTGCGCTTGGAAGATTTCCGTGAGAAAGGAGTTCGCGTGGTCTAAAGTGTTGTGCGGATGACGGTAACCACACGCTATCATCGCTATGGCTCGCCATCATCGCTATCGCTGTCCACAAACAACCAACCACTATGAAGGGCCGGATCGAGATCTTCATCGGAGTGATTGCCAGCTGCCTTCATCATTGGATCATTGAATTCGTGGTCTTCTGGTTGAATGTCTTGAAAAAACTGCTCATCATCATAATCTAGGATGTTGTCCTTCTCCAATTTCTTGGATGCATCGCAAACTGCTAGATCACCTGCAATGTTGCAGATAGAATGTATAGCATTATTATATATATATACAAAAATGTTGGTCCCCGCCATTGCCACGCGAAGCTAAAGCACTGGTATATCAACACAACTGTGTCATCACATATTCTATGTGCAGCACCTGCTTGAAAATCATTACTTAAACCTGTGGATGCACATTGTGCATGCACATGCTCGAGCTTTGATTGTCACCGTTGTTTAGATATTTTCAACATTAATCATAAAAATGATGATGTCTCCAAAATCAAGAATACATATAGTTTATCTTTGATTGAATCCAAATTCTATGTGCAAAACCTGCTTGACAATCATTACTTAAACCTGCTGGATGCACATTGTGCATGCACATGCTTGAGCTTTGATTGTCATCGTTGTTTGGCTAAGTCTAAAAATCATGATAAAAGCTATGATTTCCATAAATTTATATTCTATCTGTTCCCCCGGGCAAAATGTCGATCCAGGAGATAGAATATAGACTATATAATTAGCTTTTTGTAATTAGTCCATATTCTATCTGTAGAAACTTCACTATAAACAATGAACAAAGAGAGAGAGAGAGAGAGAGAGACGGCGAGGAAGAGATTGACAAGGTGTAAGTAAATCATACAGCAACATGCATTTGTATGCACATGGTGTAGAAAGCCCGGCTAAATCCCACCTCATGGGTGTCACCAGCAAACGTTGGTCGCGCTCCTCCCACGGAGGTGCTCTCAGCCTCACCTGCTCCAGCAAATCTTCCGCAGTCAAGCCTCACAACACTCTATTGGACACCACGTTTGCTTTCCGACACAATTAGTATGATGGAAATCGTGGAAGCCATTTGCAGCCATGCAAATGTCAAGCAAACGCTGCCTAGTGACCTAGTGGCAATGGATGGAAGAGCTTCGCATGCCTGCAGAGTGCGAGGCATTGTTAGATCCAGCACTCAGCAGGGACTGATGAAAAATTGCAGATGTGGTCCTGGTAGTATGTAGGTTGTTGGCGAAGCATCCTTGCAGCCCTGGCAGGCGCAGTATCCTTAGATCGCCCCAAGATCACTGAAGGGCAAAGGGGGAAATAAGGAGTGCTGGGAATACAATGACTTTGGCCCAAGGGCTGATCTTGCAAGTCGCTCGTCAGTGGTGCATCACCCCCATTGACCACCAATAAGACAAAGTTTGATGAAATTGCAGCGTCATGAAATCCTGCGATGAAACCCTCCAGGTAAGGCCTGCCGACATGAAGCGCCACGCTGGACTGCTCCACATGGATGGTACCCGTTCACACCCGTTCGTGCCCCCTGCCTCTCAATGCAAATGACCGGCCTCTCAACGGCGCACATCATTCGAGCCAATTGTTGTGCGAAGGCCTGCGTGAAGGAACTGCGAGGAAGGTTTTATTATTGCTTCAAGGCTTAAGTTTTCTCTGTAGGACATTTTAGGATTCTAGGATCCCTAAAATCACCCAAGAGAAAATCAACAAGAAAAAACGTTGATAAATAATGTAACTTCCTAATGCTTCCTATAGTTTTCCTCATGCTTCCTTGACCTGAATCTTTTGATCTACAAAACTGATACGTACTCGGTGCCTCGTGTTCTGAATTCACTTCTTCTATAATTAACTCGTTACCTCTCTTCCCTGCCTTAGCTACCGGCATTCGTTGAAGCTTGGGCACCTCCCGGTAACGCTTCAAGCTGGGGATATAGTGCCAGGAGTCTGACTGAGCCAAGTAGGATTCCTCGGACAGAAAGGCGTCGCCACACGGAACATCACGGAACACACAAACTCACAGCTCTGGCAGCACCTCGCAACAATCAGCGACAACCATCAGCGACCAAAGGTCAATGGCAGCCATTCGCAGCTTGCTGAAGCGACGATGCCAGGCATCATCCTAAGGTGCCAAAAAAATGAAACATGGAACCATTACCGTGCTTTTGAAGATCTATGGGTCATGTTGTGAGTCGTGAGCCTGATGTTGTTATGACCTGTGATGACAAGAGTCGTATCCTGGGTCTCCTTCACGACGAATTCCAAGTAACAAATCACGGGAAGCTGGAGCTTCTGGAGTGTCTAGATCGTCGCACCGGTCCGCATCATCAGTCATGTGCTAAGGCACGCTTCGAGTGGCATCATCCTCTGATTTGCACGTTCAGATAGGCCATTTTCAATGCAGCCCCATGGCGACACCAAAGGCTGTGATGGATCTGGTGTGATCTGAATCTGGCACTGACCTTGGCCTCATTAGAAAAGTCTGGCAATCTAAATTGTTGACCCCATGCGGCTGTGTGGAAAAAGGTTGACTGAACGTGCGGTGTTCCTTGTTTGCAGCAAAATCTTGGGAATCTATGCAAGATTCATTGTCAAAACAGCCCTTGCTCAAGCGCAGATTTCCATGGTGCCATGTCAACAACTGTGTGCGAGCTTGAATTGGCCAACAACAAAGTTGCCGCAAACCAACTTATTGCATCACTTCTCGGGAGAGAAGGGAATCCAGCTGCAACAAATTCCGAGCATCGCACGAACCCGTGGATGTTCAAGGCCTTTGCTCTGCAATCATTTCTCAACTCTGATCCTTCTCAGGTACTGTGCCAGGCTATGAGGGCTGTGACCTTTTTGAGGCCCCAGCTGGCTAAGAAAGCTTCAAAGCTCTTCCGCTTGGCCGTCCATTGGCCAACATGCCTCGAATGAAAATCTTGACGCGAGATCCTGCACACGCGAGATTCAATCTTCTACGCGGCTACACGGGAAAATATTTCAACCTATATAAGGTGCTGAATTTCTCCTGAGCGAAACCGGGGAGAAGCACCGGAACTGAAGATTCCAGCATCCACCCAGGCAGCTCAAAGCCTTCTTGACTGAGAAGCACAATGAACATGGAATGGAACACGCTTCCCCAGGGACCTGGCCAAAGCTGAGAGCTCACGGATTCCTCTGAAGCCTCAAAGAAGTAAACAACAGAACGCTGCCACTGGTTCATGTCACTTGGAACACTCTTTGCAGCTCACCACGCTCATGGCGGCCGCAAGCCATGAACCTTGAAACTACTTCGACGTGAAGCCGGCCAAGAATCTCTCACATGAATCAAACAAAATCGCAACATCCTGTTATATGATGTTATATGCACTTGACGCTGTGCTAGGATCTGTGCTAACTATGCTGCTTGTTACATGATGAACAGAACCATCTGGTCAACTAGTCACTGTAAGTACTGACGTCGTTCAGATGTCGTTTCGGATGTCGTTCAAAAATGTTCAAGTCACCCACAAGAAAAGTGAAAAAATACAAATACCATCATGGATACACATATGTAACATACCTGAGAAGGGAGGGGACGAAAGCAAGCCTCTGAAGAAGACATCGGTATGGTCATATGTAACACGCACTGGAAGCGTTGTGAGGCATGGGGAAGAGGTGGGAAGTCTCTCAGTCACAGGTGGGCCTGCCCTTTTTCTTTTGATTCCCGGGGCGCTTTGAAGAGAGAAATGGGGACCCTAAGTAATCGAGGGGCACTTGCCCTCGTGTCTTGTAGATGGACTCATAATCTTGGCGTGCTGCTAAGAGTGGTTGATGATCATGTGATGGTCCAGCCTGGGGGCTGGGCTCGCCCTAGCAGATTCGACCCCCAACACCCCCTAATACTCACTTCGTTCGCCCATCGACAACTCCAGCCTAGCCTATCGGCTGGCTTTCATAATAACATATACAGTATATGGAATGTCTATCTCATTCTATATCTATATAGACTGAGTATGTCGTTTAGATGTCGTTCGGAATGTCCTTTCCAAGCTAAATGCATCACTTTCAAACTCAGTTAGCCAACAGAAATAGTTGCGGCGGTGCAGCTAATTCTGACCCCTGGGATCGCCCACTACATATGCACATCTTGCGTTTTTTTCCCACTCACATGGTTTCTGGGCCCCCTGCAAGCAGCTGGTGCAAATGGCAAGATCAAACCACCAACATAGCTCCAGTATGGATCAAGTGAAACAGCAGGGTTGTGCGTAAAGCGCGCACGCGTGCAGTCAACTAACATCTGAACTGAACTTTGCATTTATATACTATATAATGTGATATTTACCGTACAGTAAGTATATAAAATATATAGTATAGGTAATTCTGTGCGAAAACAACAATCTTCTCAACCTCAAGCGATGCTTGATGTCTACTGCGACTTTAAACCTCTGAACCACACCCGCCCAACACTGCTCTGAGCCACCATGCTTAAAACACCTTGCTGTTCTTGAGCCAACTGATGCCAACTTATATAACTGCAGAAGGCGCTGCTGATCCGTCACAAGTTCCGTCATGTGTCCAAAATAAATACACAGGGCCTGCCTGTGTCAGAAAAAAATGGAGATAAAGCACTGCATACCCACAGTGCATTAAAGCCACCGCCGGTACCTGTGCGGAGGAAAGCTTTGAGGAGCATGATTCAGCATGATCACCAATGTTCATTGGAGATTGATGCATCCAGCCATAAGCTTCATCAACCGCTTTTGTTTCATCCGATGCTTCTGGAATAGTCCATTTCAGCTTCGCCCGAAAATCTTCAAACCTTCGCATGGTTGGTCAGGATTTGAACAAAAGATTCAGCTTGGTGGAAACGGACATGACAAACACCATCATACACCGGAAATGAAGAAAACTGCTAAAGAATCCCAGGAACATCGTGGGCTCTGGAATCTCAGCAGCTACGTGGCCCTAGCAAGAAGCTTGAGACTGCATCCATGTCCATCACCGCCCAGTGTTCAAACCGTCTTGAATCGAAATGTGTGTCCTTGAGGGCAGAATTATTCCCATCCGCGTCTGGATGTGGAAAGGCGATTTGCAGCGCCCATAGATACAAAGGCATGCCACCAAGCTCAGGCTCCTTTGCCAAGTGCGAATTGGCTATCTAACACAGGCAGCCCCACTCCCATTAAGCATATCAGCTGGCTTTTGGCCAAAGATTCTTCATCTGCATCCTCTTCATTCTCAGGCCATTGGCCACTTGTCGATATCTCCTCAGAACCGGGTTAAGCGGAGTGGGCGGTGAAAGGGCCCAGGGGTGTTGGGGGGTACCCACTCCTATAGGGGGTACCCACTCCTATAAAAGAGAACGAAAGCATGTCAAGGAGCTACTAGTAGCTTCTTGCTCCTAGTGGTACGGCCAGGAGCCCCTAGTAGCTTCCTTGCTCCTAGTAGCGATGCCAGGACCCCTAGTAGCTTCTTGCTCCTAGTAGTAAGGCCAGGAGCCCCTAGT
>CAXAMN010015446.1:1010550-1074348 GCA_963970005.1 Durusdinium trenchii | reverse complement strand
CCTAGTAGCGATGCCAGGAGCCCCTAGTAGCTTCTTGCTCCTAGTAGGAAGGCCAGGAGCCCCTAGTAGCTTCCTTGCTCCTAGTTGCGATGCCAGGAGCCCCTAGTAGCTTCTTGCTCCTAGTAGCGATGCCAGGAGCCCCTATAGTAGCGTTCTTGCTGCTAGGCCTTTGCTTGCAATACATGTTGCGAATGTTTGCGATGCAAAATGGCACTGGCCTCGGCGGCCTCGGCTGCACTTCCGCAGCGCCTGCCCCCATATCGACGATCACCTACAAGTTAAGAACATTGACCACTGCCGTTCCAGATCCACGGCATAAAGATTCAAAGCATACAAAACCCAAGGACCTAGAATAGGACTGCCCAGCATTGCCATATGTCGGCGGAGCTGGTGTCGGCGACCCGAATGTGGCCATAGATCCAGGGTGCTTACCTAGGCCAAATTAGCCATTCAAATCTATCAAGGCTACCCACCACAAGTGCAAGGGTCGATGGCACATTCTTCCAATTTGGACACTGAATCGAATCAATTAAGGCCAGGAGCCCCTAATTAGTAGCGTCCTTGCTCCTAATAGCGATGCCAGGAGCCCGGGAGCCCCTAGTAGCGTCCTTGCTCCTAGCAGTAAGGCCAGGAACCCCTAGTAGCGTGCTTGCTCCTAGTAGTAAGGCCAGGAGCCCCTAGTCAACTAGTCTGAAATGGATCCAACATGTCGCCGATGCTCAATCCCATCTTCTGTGTGCACAGGGTCCTCAACGGCTTCGAACTGAGTAACGCATGCCTTCCCATACCTCAGAGTACATTCTGGTTTATTAGCGTCGCTATCTCTTTCACAGCAGTGGGCCAAGTCAGGCAAGCGGCCAAACAAACCATTTGTTTCAATCAACATTGTCGATAAATTAGACCGACAATGCGACGGCAGCTTCATTTGGCACGGAGGTCATGGACAATTTAGTATTACAATGGATTACACACCGTATGCCCTACTCAGTCCATAATAAATACTGATAGCATGTTCTGAGTCTGCCAACCTCACAAATCTCTATGGACCATATGAATGCCTGGTGGCAGCGGCTCATCGCACTGCCCCTTGCATCCCAGATTGTAGTTGCCCCTCACCAAGGCCCGATATCTTTTCTTCACGAGACCCTGAGGGGGTAAGAAGTGATGAACTCTTGCAGTAATTTACAGTTCCTATTGACACGATAGCCTCGATAGCACAGCGTGTAAACTACGTTGTTCCAGAATCAAGAAACTACAATTTGTCCAGAAGAGATTGCAAAACCGTGGCCTTTGCGAATGCCTCTGTGAGAGCACGCAGTGAGGTCTTGGTCTTGGCCAAAACCAACAAGCCACCGGTGGCGGCATCCAAACGATGCACCGGGCGTGCCTGTCCACGTGCTACTGTATGTCCCACACTGATCATGCACAGTGGGCACAAAATTCTTTTGGATGCGATTGCATAAAGTATCTTAAAGCAATCATTACAAAATGGGTGGCCTTGCCCAGGGCATCCGTGGCAGTGCTTGGTGAAAGCTGCCGGAGCAACCAGGACTTGGCAAAGCTGCCTCACACCCACAATCCAGTGCCCATCTGCCTTACTTCTAAGGATTGACTGATCATGGTCCCGCACGCCTTTCCCAAAGGTGGGGCAGCCCTGAGGCTTGACTACCTGAGTACTCAATGAAAAGCTGAACATTTCTCGATGATCTCTCGGCCAGCCAAAGAGGTTCAACTCTGAGAGCAAAACAACTGCCAACCAATCATCTTCTTCCACTATTGTCAGCCTAACATTCGCACGAGTAAATGAGGAAGGACCCCGGCTCGGCAAGAAAAAAGTGGCCTTGTGCCCAGCTCAGCATTTAGTGCCCGCACTGCAGATGGCTCCTGTTGGCATTCTCGAGTCAGTGCACCAACCCTACAGAACAGCAAAGTTTTTGAACGAGCATGTGTCCTCCATATGCTTGTTCTGTACATGCGCTTGCAGGTCAGCATCCGTTTTAAAGCAGCGCTTGCAGAAGGCACACTTCACCTATCCAATTGGCATGAGCAATCCTCATGCTTCGCTGGTGCAAGCATGTCTGGCCTTTACAGGTGCTTCCTTTGGGCGTCTGCCACAGCACTCTTCAAACCGCCTCAGATCAAAGAACTGACTCTTTAAACGAACCCAGTTTGGCTATGGTCATCGGTTGCTAATTGTCTGAGCACAACTTCCTAAAAGCACTGAGAGGCTTCCAAAGTGGCCAGGTTGCTGCAAGGGAACTATCGATGATACCAAGCCAAGCATGGCTGCAGAATCTCACATCCTACTCTACCCTCTCTACAGCAACAAACACCAAAAACTGAAGCCTTGACTGACTGTCATGTTGCATTAAGTTGTTGTCCTAGTTTGCATTCTCGGCTCTTTGGCCGTCCACTTCTATGAATCAAATAGGGCCAAAATGCAGGCTGCTAGCGACATCAGACCGCCGATCAAATTCAAAGCAATGCCAGATCGAGATCTCATGTCGAGCGTGGGTCAGGGCACAGAAATCAATCAGCTCAAGGCCTCAGTGCAGCAATGCTGCAGTGAAAACTGAAGGTGTTACCAGCGCTCCAAGCAGAATACCAAACACTCCGACTCCGACACAGAAACCTTACCGTAGCATAATTACGTACACCAACAATAAACCAACTGCACCTACATGATTCAAAAGTCTACCCTCGACATGCTAAAGAATGAATCCTCCGCAGGTTGTTGCCGGAAGGCTCAGCTTCGAACTCTGCGCCCGTTGGCGCCAAACTTCGTTACCACAGCTGGATACGGCCAAACGGTCCGCAAAATTGCAAATGCATACCACTGCATAGGAGAACAGTGCAAACATGTGCAATGTCATTCGTGTTGGAATGATACGTTTTGCTCCCACCGGTCATTTTGGAAAGGGCCTATGATGGCAACATCAGTTTGCTGGGCTGATGATGGGCCATGTGCTGTAGAGATATCCACACCGATGGGAACGGCACGCAAATTATGCCAATGCAAAGTGGACCAGGATTCCTTTTCCAAGCTCCAAACGCGTCCACGGTGACTCAAACACGATTCGATGGGCTACACGGGAAAGAATCAGAACCTGTTTCGAGCAGCTTCTCACAAGATGTCCAACCCCTTGACCTGAACCAGCATCAACTGGAAGAAACACATCATTTATAAATTATATGCGGCCGTCTTCTTGCGCAAATGAAAGCTGCAAGCATTGGCATGGTTAAAAACACTTGTGAAAACTCACCGGCACGGCTGTATAGTTCCTTTTGGCATCAGCGACGCAAAAATCCATCAGGTCAATGTGGCTTTGCCAACATGACTGCACCGATGCTTGGCAAGCTTGGATTGCATGCCTCAAGATGCCCTAGGCAGACATGACAGCCCTGCATACCAAGCGCATTTGACGCTGGATGTCCTGACATTCCTTCAGGACCTTCGAGTTTTCCCGATGAAGCATGTGGATGTCCAAAGCTCGTGCTTGACCCTTCAGCTGCATGAGCCCCTTGCAGAACTCAGCGATCGTGATATGCCCATCACCGTCATCCAAAATATCAAACAATGGCCGGCAGTCCTGCAAAGCACTCTCCCAAGCGCGGCTCCGAATTTTTGGTTGTTCATTTTCGTTTCGGGTCCGAGTGCGTTGTCTAGCGGTCGGTCAAAACATAACAAATCGGAACTAAACACAAGCATGCAAAATTTTTCACTGAACCTGTGTTCACTTCATTGCACGGCCAGGTCCGTGGGGGATAGACAAATGGTGGTGGAGTGCGCTGGTGATGGATCACGTATGTATGTAGAGGACACAAATGCGCTGTAGCTGAAAGTCGGCAGCTTGCGGTGTCCTAGGCTAAGATCAGAGTTATTCAGTGTCTCAGATGCTCACAGTCACCAAGCGCTGCGCCTGCCACGCAAATCACAGCGGCACAGCGGCGGCGACCCACGAGCACCAGGGCGACGCCTGGAGAGCACCAAGTGCTGCCCCTGCCACACAAATCACAGCGGCACAGCGGCGGCGACCCATGAGCACCAGGACGACGCCTGGAGAGCACCAAGTGCTGCCCCTGCCACACAAATCACAGCGGCACAGCGGCGGCGACCCGAGCACCAGGGCGACGCCAGGGCGTACAATCGGCCCAGGCGGCGGAGCCGGTGTTCGGTGGCAGCCGGCTGGGGACGGCGGAAATTGTTCCAATCCGCTGCGCTCCTCACAGCCTTTCCCCTACGGGGGGTACAGGAGGGTAAAGAAGCACAGAAAGCATGCTATATCCGCACGCACGGCAAAGCAAAACGCACATTAATTAACGAGCAAGAGAGGCATATTGCGGCATATTCAATTAGCAACCATTGAAGAGAGAGCACTTAACAAGAAAGAACATTCATGCGCACCCAAAACGTTGACCGGAGGCAAAGGTCCCAAGGGTCCAATCGGCTGTTTTCTTGGTTAGACAGCTTAAACCGTTTCGGTCAGCCTGACCTCGAAAACCTCTTTTCCTTGTGGACCTTCTCGTCGCCGTCGCTGGCACGAAACTGCAACAAAAGCCTTGGCATGGAGGAAACCCTATATATAACTATAGAACTAACACGAATTAAGTGGTCAAGCCGCTTTGCAGAGCGGCCACGCACGGCACACCATGACTCAGGCAACCAGGCAACCTTCAATGCGTAATTAGCCATCCATCAGGTATCGGCACGAATGAAACCCGACCGCAACCCTGGACCCGTTTTGCCAACCCTGCAGTTGCCGCAAACGGCGTGGGGGGCGGGGCGTTCCCATGTAGGCTATTCCAAAACGAAAAACTACACGCGCCGAGCCGTCACACCTACGGGAAAGGCAGACTAGAACCTTCCAAGTCAGACAAGCATGTTATACAATGTTTATATACTTACTTGTTAAGAATGCACTACCACTTGCATGAATACCTACACAAACCAAGCAACATGCAATTGCTGCCGTAGAGTCCTGAATTCGAACGTCCAAGGAGGTCAAATACCGTTGAATGCTCGGAAGGCTCAGCGCTTCAACAAATTCCTCTTGGGTGAGGCTGCCGCTTCCGTCGTTGTCAGCAACTTGAAACAGCTCCTGCAAACAACGGTGAATCACACTTGCAAGGACCGCAAGGACAAACGGAACAAACAACCATATCTCTCTAACCTATCAACCAATCTAATCTACAGTAACCGATCCAATCTATCAATCAATCATTCTATCTATCTATCTATTTGTTCTAGCGCCAAGCAAGAAGTTTGCCGGAGAGCGGCACAACACGTGTTCAGTTGTTCGGATCAAAAATTGACATAGCAGGAGGTAACACGCGGCTCGGGGAAAGGCATTTGTCCTTTGCTATGTAATTACTGCGTAAGCCCACAGGCTGATGGGGCAGCGCCCTTCTTTTCAGAGATTGGTTGGTTTTATTGTTTTCGCATTCGTATGCCTTGGAGGCCTGGCTCTTGGGGCGGGTTGTGTCCGAGAGAATGGAAAATGTCTTTCACCGTTTCAGTTGGCCAGTCCGCTCTCGGCCTCCCTTGCCTTCGATATGTTGTTTTTCGTGGGACGCAAGTTTGGTTTTCAATAGTCACCTGTCTGAGAGGATCGTTTGCATCTGCTCGGCGAATGTGGCCTAATAGACTCATCTTCCTCTGCCTACAAAAATATGATAGTTTTGGAATATACACTCCATGCGTATTTGCTTTTTGCAGTACGACTTGGTTGGTTTGTACTCTATCTATGAAAGTGGATGTTATTTTAAGAATTCGTCCCAGCCCCGCCCTTCATCTGACAAGCATCTAGTTTGCTTAGTTCAGATTGTCTCAGTTGGTTTGTCAATAATGACCCTAGGTATACTGCACGACTGTCTCGTGGGACCTGAGTTCCATCTAGATATTTTATTGTTGACGTCTTTCTGTCCGTTGTCATGTTAATACATGTTCCGTAGTTGAGTTTCATGTTGTAGTAAGAGGATTCCACTTCTATTTTGAGCAGTTTATTTAATCAAGGCGTGTGGTCGCCAAAAATCAGAGTGTCGTCAGCATAGAGTATTTCTGCAAAGGTTATTCCATCAAGGGGTTCTTTCTGTTTGGGCGTGGACAGCCTTGCCTTTATGTCTGGGAACATCGTGGACATGAGTCCCTGTCTTATGCCTGACACAGAGTTTTGCGTAAGCCACAGCCACCTTGACTCTCCTTCATTGCAGGAAACTTGGAATTGGTGACTTTCATAAATGTTGCCAATCAATGCCAATAATTTGAGGGAACTTCTACCCTACCGAATGATTCAAGTAGCCGTGTTTGGTGGACTTTATCAAAAGCTTTCTCCCAGGGTCGCTAGATTCTTCCCACTAATTTCGGCCATGCTTTGCAACCTCCTTGCGAGGAAGATTGCGTGACTTGTGCTCCTGCCTGCTCTGAAGCCATATTGCGTATCCACGATTCATGTCTCAAGCCCTTTGGAGAGGCGGTTCTTGATGAGGGCCGCAGTGATCTTATAGCTGCAATGATCTTATAGAAAGTTTGAAGAAGGGACATTGGCCTGTAGTTTTCAAGTTGGCTCGAGTCCCCTGGGTAGTGATGGTTCGAGTGTACCCTTGTCTAATATCTCGTTGATACAGTGAAGGAGATACGATCTGTCTGTGGAGTCTAGGTATTTGGCCAATTCAGCACGTAGTAGATCTGTACCGGGCGATTTGTTATTGCTTGTTTTTCGAGTACTTTGTCCAGTTCTTGCAGCGTGAAGTGGCCAGCCACCGTTGATGGGGAACCGTCCTTGCCAGAGACACGAGGGGTTTACTTTTTGAGGGGGGAAGGTTTATATCGTCGATCTTCCATGGTTCATTCGCTTGATATGCAGCGGCCTTCTGGGAGTATTGTGTGCTGGTAATTCGTCTGCCCTGATTGTCTTTAAGCTTAGTGAATTTCAGAGTCGGTCGTGCCCTCATTACATTCTTTTTAATTCTTTCCATTTATATGTATGTCCTTCGGTTTCGTCTTGTTGCTGTAATTGGTGGGCAGCTTTGTCTTTTCAAATGGCCGTTTTGATCTTACTGGACAGGTCACTTTGCCAAGATTCCGTCACCAGACTCTTCTGCTCTTTGACGTGATTCCAATAGGTTCCAGGTTTCGGCTGAGAGAAACGGTTTTCTTTTGGGCACGGGTATCTGGGTCAGGTTTTTCTTCGCCGATTCTTTCAAAACTTGAGCCAGTAGAGAGAGAGAGGTTCCTGTCCATTGGTGACGCGTTCCGAATTATATAAGCTTTAAGTATATAAACGTATGCATTGTATTGAGCTCTTTGCACGGAAGTGGGGGTCCGATATTTTGTGATTTGCGGGGGTCTATGCGCACTTTTCGTTGCTAGTTAAATTTGGATCGTTCCCTCCCGTTATCAGCTTGTGATCGGATTCAATACTTGCGCGCGGTGTTGTATCAATGTTGCGTATAGCGTTTCGCCACTGCTTTTTAATCAGAATATATTCCCAGTCCAGCACTTCCTAACCATTCTATACAAACGTCTGGTCTCAGCGCGTTTTTGCGCTCTATTACATGTACGTATGAATCTGTCAGTTTCAGATTTCCTTTGTGTTCTTTTCGGTTTGTCAACTTGTTGGCTGTTTGCTTTTTGTGCGTTACTAGATTCTTTAGAGTTGGCAGATCTACCTGTGTTCATATTCCGGTAAGACTTGGTTCGGGCGACCTTTGGTTGCCACTTCCGCTTGCGGCGTGGCTTTCCGGCATTCCCAAATGCTCTCTAGGGTAGATGTGTTTGGAGTGATGTGTCTGAAGCGGGTTTTCCTTTTATAGCTGTGTTTTTCTAGCGACTTCTTGGTAATTACTGTGTAAAGGCAGAGACTGCCGGGCTGGCACAAAGTGCCGGTCTTTGGCTCTTAGCTGTATTCGCTTGGACGGAGCGGAGGTTTCGTGGTAATTATATATACTCTGTAAAATCTGTACAGGCATCAGCATTGATAGCACTTTGTGCCTCATTGGTTTTGGCTTGTTGTGCCGCTGTGACATATGAGTCTCCAGTTGATAATTGTTTGTCTTTGCGCCTGGGCTTTGAGACTTGTGATTGGTGAGGTTTTGTTTTGAACATCACCTTTCCCCCGAGACCCCTGACTTGCCCTAGTCTATCGCCTCACTGCGAGCTTCCCTCTTCTATTTCTCATACTCCCTCGCCCAGTCGGTCACCTGGTGGAACTGAAAGGAGAAAGGGTAGTCTGATCGGCCTTCCTCTGCTGCAGGCTCCTGTGACTCCTTTCCTTTTCCGCGACCTTTCCTGTCTCTCTTCCCTCTTCCTTTTCCGGCGGCGGGACCGTTGAGAAACTTGACCTGGAAGGCGGTCACAAACATCTCGAAGGGAATGGAGTGGTCGATGCGAAGTTTTGCGACTCCCTGGGTGAGATTGAATGTTATCCAGATCTTGATGCTGTTTTCGGCCCACGTTGGTGAAAATTCTTTTTAGGAGAACGTCTCTTTGAGTACCATCATTGCTGTTCTCATTGGAAGTCCCACAACGGAACCTGGGGCTTGAACATGATCTTGCCGTTGTTCTCAAGGTTGTACTCCGATTTTTCTCCCAACGATGTGTCTTCATCTGCTGTCCACCATTCGGGGATGCCTTGTGGGTACTTTTCCTTCTGCCAACCGAGGAGCTTCTTTCGAACCCAAGGCTGGGCCAATTTGACGTGAGTTTGTGGTGAGATGGTGTCTGCCCTGGTTTGGTGGTTGTACTCGCAGTCTGCTGGGTAGACTCGTTTGCTGATACCACTTTCTTTGGGGCACCATTCTACGATTCTCTCTCTGTGTGCGTAATCATCTTCTAGGCGTGTGACCTTTTTGTACTTCACCTAAGCAATTCTGGCTTTCATGGTGTAGAGGATGCACTTTTGATGATTTGATGATCGCCTTGTCGATTTCCTCTTTTTTGAAGGACATTTTGCCTCTGCTTTGCAAAGTGTAGTGGAGTTTCTTTGGCAGGTGATCTGGAGTTTTTACTGGTGTGAGGTGCCTTTTTGGAGCGTCTTGTTTCTCGGCTTCCATCTTGTTGGCTTCATCAGCAGCTTGGGTTGGTTTCCCGGTGTCCATGTTCGACCCGATGTGGTTCTTTCCATGGCTTCAGTTTCTTTGTCTCTTTGTATATCTAGTCTATCTAATCAATCTTATCTATCTAATCTGACTATCTATGACTATCTATCTGTCTGTCTGTCTGTCTATCTATCCATCTTTCTATTCTATTCTATGCTAATCCATTATATTCTATTCTATTCTATCTATTCTGTCTATTCTCTCTATTCTATCTATCTTATCTTATATTTATCTTATCTTATCTTATCTTCTATCTATCATTATCTATCTATCTATCTATCTACTGAAAATGTGCTGCCTGGTGTTCAAGCCAGAAAGCGTCCTCCATTATAGGCAGGGGTGCACTTATGATCAGACCCCAAGGCAGAACATTTGAACAAAAAATATCTGTCTTTGAACGTTTTTTGCGGGGGGTGTAGGGGCCCGACGCGAAAACGAATGGCACTGTGGCGCGCAAGTGGGCTGGTGGCGCGGTGGGATTCGCGGCGTGCGGAAGGGTGGCATTAAAAATTCAAACAAAGGGTCTTGAACAAACGCAGCCCAGTCTTGAGCATTTTCAGCTGAAGAAACCAGGAGCATCATTGCAACATTTGTTTGGATGCTGAGCAACACCCTCCACCAAACTGAAACTGTCCAAACTGTCGGGGGAATGATAGAGAAGCTTGTCGTCCTCAAAACTTGTCTGCTTGCCAGTGAGCCACATCTTCAAGGGACCGGACGGACAAGCAACAAAAAATCAGTACGGGAAGACAAGCTCGGACTGTCAACACGAGAAGGGGCAAAGGCAGCGCACGACCCATGAGGAGTATGAGCAGGGATCAAAAAAAACAAGACCAGTGACCACGTGGGATCGCCCTTGCACAGCAGTACAACTAACTACACCCGACCGAAGTGACCCACCAGGAGTAAGGACAAGACTGCAGTTCAAAGAAGGAACCGGCAAGATAAGTTTTTACTCGAGGCGCTAGGAGGGAGAGACAAAGACCGAATAGGACCGGAACGGCATCAACATCTCAATGCTTCAACTGACAAAACCCTCTCTTGCCTGTAGGCGCAATATGGCGTGGGGGTTCATTGAGCCCCTTGGCAGGAACCCGAACATCACAGCAACAGTCTCAAGCATCAATCCAAAACTGTCGTCTGGCCGCAAACATGACGTAGATCATCTGTGGTCGCGTGGTCTGGTGCTAAAAAGGGCTAATATTCCGAACGGTTTTTGAGCAAACGGCCAACCTCCAAAGCGCGAATCTTTTCTTTACAAACAGGCGAGGTTGCGCGCAACGGATCTAAAACCCAAACCAGACCGTCCATCGCCAAATCAAAGGAGTGTTGCAGCGCCAAAAGTTCATCAGCGTCACCCTGATTGGCCGCGTCGTCGAAAGCAACTTTTGAGTGAAACATCCTGCCAACCCGGACCGCGCATTTTGTTTAGGGTGGATCCTAGCAAGCCCCGACATCACTGCGTCCGCCTCGTTGAAGGGCCAGGCCAAAATGATGTTTGCTAGCATCTTGCTCAGCGTTCGAAACATAATAGCATTAATTATCATTAAATTAATTAACTTCTGTCCTGTGAGTCATATCCTGAAAGGCCGAGCAATCCACAACGGTGGCGTGAGCGCATGTCAAAAAGGCTGCAAAATGACCGCGAACCCCGCTGAGCACACAAAGAGAAGCAAGGGCCTCCGAGGTTCTGAACTGAGCGACCAGTGAAACTACGTAAAACGGGCAACAAATGGCCCGCTGAGCAGTGACCAAAGAGGGGTCAGTCATCCAACTTTTCACCCCCCCAACCACAAACTTCCAATGGGAGGAGTCAGCAGTTGAAGCCTGACCTTTGGAGGGCTACTGCTACTCACTATAAGCATCTGAACACCTTGGGCAGTGGTGTAGTAGGACCGACCTTATGTTTGTAGGGCAACATCGATGTCTGCTCAACGCCCAGGGCCCAACAGTGATGGCAACTGTGAGACCATCCGTGGAAATGGCCACGTATTTTATACGAACAGGGTGGCTGGGTGCAACCCTTTGGCTTCACCCTTCTCAGTCTCGGCACACAGCCCCCAGAGAAATCACTCTCTGTGCTGGAGAGGCATCTCCTTCGCCATGGACATGTCTGACCTTACTGGAGTCATTTGGAGAGAAGTGCCGGAGAATTTGGCAGTTGCCGTCAATCGGTCTGCAACCTGCTCGTCTGATTTCTGATCAGTGATGGCCACTTGCAACATTTAAAGCAACGACTGACTGAGCCGCCATTGACCATAGATGACCATAGGTCTTACGGTCTTACCCGCTTCTTCAAGATACCACCCTTGCTCTTTTTGAGACGGCTCCTGGAGCTCGCTCCGTATGCTCCGTGAGGTTCCAAACTGGTAAGGCTTAGGCTTGAGGCAAGCAGCATGGTCAGTTCTCCTGTGCCCACCAGGGCAAGGATTTGTAGCTTCACCAATCCGAGTTCCAAGCAAAGGGTTCCAAAAATGCAATCACAGTGACAGGGAGCATGGGAAGCAGCCCATGCAACCACCTGGTCAGAAAAAGACCCCGCTTTCGTGCCAAACCAGCCTTTGCAGAAACACACGCAGGATTTCGCGGGTCAAGTAACAGTAAATTGTTTCAATTTCCCTTTCAACGATACCGACCTCTAGGTCTGTGTACCCGTCGACAGCCAATCCAGCAGTAACCAGTCCAAACAACTTGAGCCGGCTGAAGGGGACTCTCCGTGGTCAAAGGGTATTGCTTCCGGGTCTGGGTCTTGAACTTAAAATCCTTCAGGAAGGTTCATTCGATCCCTTTCAAACCAACCATACTAAGGCAAGAATCGTGGAGCCAAGAACAGCCAAACCGACAGCCCAGCCGATGCGCACGGTGGATTGACGAGGCGAACAGGTACATGGAAACTACTCGACTGCTTCCAGAGGGATCGAAAAGGGTCGAGCATGACCTGAAATTGTCCAACAGCACGGCAGCAGCGGGAGCAGCAACATTAGCACTAGCACAGAGCGGTGGTTGGGTGTCAGTTTGATCAATCGGCTCATATCTTTTGCATCACTTCTTGTGGTCGCCTGCGAACAGTTGACAACGGTTGAGGACAGGTGCAAACACCTCAGCAACATCACACAAACACAGCTTTACAACAAACCCCCAGAGTTAAACGGGAACCCTGCGCTATGCCGCTATGCAAATATGGGATCCAATACGCCTGGCACACCAAAGCGACACAAACACCACACCCACGCCTCCAATTTGTCCTGATACTCCTGTGCCAAACGTCGGCTGTTCTCCAACTGGATGTCAGCATCGTTGGCAGCATTTGCTAGAGTCTCTTGAATAAACAAGGCCGTGACTATTCTGATTGCTGCGAACACCACCAAAGTGATGTACGTCAGAAAGGGGATTGCATACCAAACACTCACCTTCTCTATCACTGGTCTCACACGGGCAGGCCAGCTTCCACTGTGGGTGATCTCAAAGGTTGTGTACATTGATTTGGTGAAGCTGCCATATAGGTTGTTCATCTCCAAACGAGTATCCAAATTAGCATTGTCGTCCATGATGAAGCCCTGAAGTGCTTGGCAAACAATCAGCGCAAACCCAACCTTGCACATGAAGAGAAGGACCATGGACCAAAACAGTGCGCCGATGCTTGCCACACATGTCCCAACCAAAAGGCGAAGCTGCCGAAACAAAGATACCTGGTCTGGTGTGCCAAAATTACAGCAGCTTTGGAGGACAGAGTCCCCTCAAACCTGAGTGGTGTTAAAACGTTATGAGTCATTAAGGGTTCTCTCTTACATCCTTTCTTTATTGCTTTTGGACTGTTGAGATCTAGAATTTGACCGTTGAGATCGTTTTGCATTTTGTTTACTTCACTGGTGATATCTATTATAGTAAAACATTGGAATTATGTATATATATTATATGTATAATTGTGGGAGTCCAGCGTGCTACAATTTCCCTGCCAATGACAACTCTAGGAGTAGTAGTCCTACCACTAGCAACTGGAAACTGGCACTCACAGTCAGCGTGATGCAAACCTAGAAAACACAGCAGTTCAGAAGAATAGTCTTAGGCTCAAAGGCCCCCAAAATTGACGAAACATCACCTGAAAATTGCACTTTAAGTCCAAGCTGCAGTCTTGACAATCCGAAGTGTACGAACAATTCGCACAAGCTTGATGACACGAATGCTACTTGTACTTTGCTCTTGATTAGCACCCAATAGTATCCTTGGTCCCAGCCATAATGACTTCTTTCTAGCGAATGCACAAAATAGGAAACATGCAAGATAATGAGCACGTCCTTAAAGATGCCACAACTGAGTACCAGGCGGAAGCAGCAAAAGCTCCAAAGCATGGACAACCACCAAGAATGCATCAAACAGGTTCATGTACATGATCCCATCAACGTGATCAAGGAACCACTCTTTCCGCAAGACCACAATGCGCAACAAGACATCCAAGACATAAATGCCAAAAAAAACATAGTCCAGGACGTAGAAAATGTCTTCCAGGAGCATGCCTGGTTCTTCGGAGGCAAGATTTAGCCCATAGTCTGCTCTAGCACCAACAAACTGTGCTACGACCACCATGAGGGACAAATTGACAACCACGACCATGCCCATGTAGCCATCCAGGGAACCTTTCACCCACGCCTTCAACGGAGGATCAATCACTTCCTGCCCAATCACCTTTGCGAGGGTCCCCCTTGGCCTGGTGGTTGAGCGTGGCTTTGTCTCGTTCGGCTCAGTGATCTCCATCGCCTTTTCCGTCTTCAACGAAGGGTCAGGTAGCCGATTGCTCTCCAAGAAGGTTTCAGCATTGAAGGTCTCTTTGCCTTCGCTGCTGATTAACTCTCGGATAACAGCCTCCTGTTCTGCAAACTTTCTGTCAAGCAATGTGAGGAACCATTCTTGTTGTGCAGTCAACTCCGCTCGCTCTTGGCAAGGACGAGGCATTCCCTTCACTTGGTGATAAGGCAAGAACACGCCGCAAATATCTTGGGCCAAAACAAGTGGTTAAAGTAGCAAAGTAGCAGGAAATCTTGTTACACTCTTGTTGGGCACTCTTGCCGGACACTCTTCCAGGACGACCTTCTTGCGGGGGCTCTCTTGTGGGACGCTCTTGTAGGGTTTTCTTATGAGACAAACGCTCTTGTCGGACACTCTTTCTTGGACACTCTTGTGGAGCACCCTTGTAGGACATCCTTGTGGGACACTCTTGTAGGACAATCTTGTGAGAACCTCTTGTAGGACACCTTTGTCGGACACTCTTGCCGGTCACTCTTGTGGCACTCTTGTAGGACACTCTTATGGTACATTCTTGCGTTGTAGGACTCGTCATTGGAGCAAACTCTTGTGGGACACTCTTGTCAAACACTGTCCAAGCAGCATTTCAGTAGTAAAAACATTAGATGTTCAGACAGATGCTCCACGGGGAAATCCCCAACAGACATGAGGATGATGCTGCTACATCAACAATCACATGATCTCCGGCCCCAGACCATCCACAGCATTCAAGACAATGAAAGCATGTTGCATCTTGCAAAGCAAGCAGCACAACCGAGAATGAAACTACTGCACCGGCTCGGCAACTTTTGCATCTGCACCCTGTGCTGTGAGCCTCCGTGGCGGACCACGGCCCAGGGAAAGTAGACACAAATTGGCCCAAATGGCCGCGGTGAAACACGATCTTTGCAGAGCGGCGTTCTTTTCAAGAGTCCGCTGAAATAAAGGATCAAGCAGGATCAGGTTGGAGGACTGGAAGCAGTCAGCATGACAACCCTCTGGTAGATCTTCTGGCACTCTTTGAGGACTTTGCTGTTCTCCCTTTGGAGCATGACAATGTCCAGGGCTCGTGCCACTCCCTTCAGTCCCATGATTCCCTTGCAAAACTCCGTGATAGTGATCCTTCCATCTCCATCATCCAGGATGTCAAAAAGTGGGCGGCAATCCGAAACTTTCACCTCAAGCACCTGAAGATAATGCTGCACGCTAGGCAAGCTCATTGCTTGTAGAAATTCACTGGAACACAAGGAGTCATTTCCATCTGTATCAGCAGCACGAAACAGCTCTTCGAGCTTTCGTTGGTACTCGGTTGCCATGGCCCTATTCTCGTCCATCTGCATGTCAGCATCGTTGGCGGCACTTGCAAGGGTCTCCTTGATAAAGAGCGCCGTCACTATCCTGATTACTGCGAACACCACCAAAGTGATGTATGTGAGAAAGGGGATCGCATACCAAGCACTCACTTTCTCAATCACTGGTCTCACATGGGAAGGCCAGCTTCCACTGTGGGTGATCTCAAAGGTTGTGTACAACGATTTGGTGAAGCTACCATATAGGTTGTTCATCTCCAAGCGAGTATCCAAATTAGCATTGTCATCCATGATGAAGCCCTGAAGTGCTTGGCAAACAATCAGCGCAAACCCAACCTTGCACATGAAGAGAAGGACCATGGACCAAAAAAAGGCACCAATGCTGGCCACACAGGTAGAAACCAGCAGCCGTAGTTGGCGGAACAATGCTACCTTAGGGCGAGGGCATGGCTCAAGTTGGTAAATCATGTATGTTCATAGTGAATTTGGTGTTTCCAAATGTGTCATGCCGCTGTTAAGACCTAGACGTTGATGCAAATGAGTCACAGCCACCCCAACATGTTCTTTGATCTACGTTACGTTACATCTGTCAGTCCTCCGAAAAATACGCCCAGCCGCGGTTTTGATGATACGAAGAGTTCGAACAATCCTCAGCAGCTTGATAACGCGAATGGTACTGGCCCTCTGCTCTTGGTCACCAGAAGTCAGCCTCGGCAGAAGATACATGAGAATCCTGCTTTGAGAGATCTTGACAAGTTGAACTCAAACAGTTGTATATACTGTATTAGTATATGTAGTGTACACCCTACTATTTTCATAATATTCTGATCTACAGTATTATTGTTTATTGGCATTCTCTCGATTTCAAGCTGGAAATTCTCATCCTTGCCCTGGTCAAGCGGTCAATCTAAGACTCGGACACAGGGAGCAAAGCAATTTCAAAGGCTTGAACAGTCACCAGCAAGGCATCAAAGAAATTCATGTACATCCATCCCTCTCTCAAATCATAGTACCACTGGCTCCGCAAAATGCAGATTCTGGCCAGAACATCAGAGATGTAAATAAAGAAAAATACAAGTTCGGCAACCTCATACTCTGCATTGGTCAGGCCCCATGGAGACCCAGTGGCAAGCCCTAGGTGGATATCTGCAACGTAGCCATCAGTCTGCGTGACTGCTGCCATGACAGACAGGTTCGCAACCACCACCAGCCCCATCAAGAGATCCAAGGGCCCTTTCACAAATGTTTTAAGATGTGGTTCAGGCTCGCTGACCTCACTCATCACATAGACACTACCCAACCTGGCGGGTCGTAAGTTTCTTGTGTCTTTTGAATTTTCCGGTGGCTCCTCCGCAGTTTCTTGCTCTTTCTCATCATTCTGGATCGGATCTGCGTTGATCAGTTCCAACTCGTCCAAGACCCTGCCTAAGTTTGATTCCTCATGCTCCACGGTCTCAAAACCTGCTCCATTCCAATGATTGGTTTCTGACATCATGCGCCAAATCCTATGCTCATGCTGCTGAAACTTGAGGTCCAGAAGTGACAAGAACCATTCCTGTTCTTCAGTGAGCTTCTGTGGGCGCGGCATGGCTTGCATACGGCTAGAGGCATCTCTTGATCAAGCCAAGCTATCGCAGCAGCAATCACCCGAAAACATCCAACATAAATAGACAAGTTCCATGCAGGAGCTGAGGGGCTGATCCAAGGGAAACAAAACATACCAGCATGACTACCAGCATGGACCCCAAACAGTTTAGTCGGCAAGGATTGTTGTTATTATGGTGGTGGTGGGCGGCCGCAGCCCCAGCCCCTGCCTCGGAAAGCAACACAAACAGCACAGCAGCAGCAGGACAACAGAAAGGCCAAAGGAGGACATGAGGAGGGCAACAGGGTACAAAAGGATGAGGGAAGGAAAACAACATGAACACACCAAGAAGACAACAGAAGGATAAGCCGTGACCGCACAACACCAAAAGGGCAACAGGATAACATGAGGGGAGCACACCAAGAGGAGAAGAGGAAGAGAGGACAAGAGAAACACAACACGACGGAGATAGGTGAGCACCTGAGGAAGGAAGAACATGAGGCCAGGAGGACATCCGGACAGGGCTCGCCGGCGCGACCTAACAGTGTGGCCAGGTTTTTCCTACGAGAGTTATCTTGCTAGTGTCTCACTGCTTTGTAGTGCACGCTCACAAGTTGTAACGCTTGCACGCTGACAGGCTGCCATGTGGCCATGCTGCGGTCTTCGCGCTTGCCGGCTGGCGCTTTCCCACTAAGTCCATACAAGGCTTGCGCGTGCACAGTTGCTTTCTCGCGTTGGACCCTTTGATTGCGCTTGGGGAGAGTGCATTGCGCGCGCGCTGTCATGGTGTCATGCCTGCATGCTGCCATGCTGCCAGCAGCAGCAGAAGAGCAACAAGGGGACAACAGGAGGGCGAGAAGAGGACAAAGGACAAGAGGACGGCTGGGAGCGGCGGCCAAGCTGTTCAACAAGAGGACAAGAGGAGGACAACCGGACGACAAGAAGAAGACAAGAAGAGGAAAAGAGAGAAATATACCAGCATAGGCAGCATAGGCCCCAAACAGTTTCAAAACGATTCGATGGGACCAATATTTGTCAAAAACGATTTTGGTACGCCCTACCTTCCCCCCGAGAGCAAATTGCTTAATCAATGATTTTTGTCGGCATCGACATTGCTAATTGTTCGGCCACAAGGGAAGACAAGAGAAGACAAGAGGAGGACAAGACCCGGTCACAGAGCCCGGCCACAGAGTTCAGGGGAGTGTGGCCAGGTGTTTTTAAGATAGAACCCCAACAGTAAGCTGCTTTGGGAACAAGAGGAGGAAAAAAAAAGGACAAGAGGAGCAGGACAAGAAGAGGACAATACCCGGACACAGAGCCGGTCCACAGAGCCCGCCACAGAGCGCGGCCACAGAGCCCGGCCACAGAGTCCAGGGGTGCGGCCAGTCAGTGTGGCCAGCTCTCTTTTTCTAAGAGTAAACTGTTTGGTGAAAAAGAGGACAACAGGAGGCTACACGTGGAGGACAAGAAGAGGTCAAGAGGAAGACAAGAGGAGGACAATGGGCCGACAAAAACAAAAAAGAGGACAACAGGACGACAAGGTCAGAAAGAAGGAACCCCAACAGCAAACTGCTTGAGGAAAATTAAGAAATGGTCGGAAAGAAGGACCAAATACGCAAATACTGTCACAACGGTGCAATAACAATAGGCGTCACTCTTGCGCTATTGCTAGATATGCCGTCCTGCCTGTCTGTGTACAGGCGTTCACGAAGCCATCTTACATGATACTCTATCAATCAAAATAAAAAGGGCCAGCAAACGAATGCAAACGCTTCTCCCGCCTGAACTCATCAGCAGAACGCACCTCACAGCTGCATAAGCAACCAAGATCTCAACAAATGGCGAACCCACACCAGTGTCAAATTATCACAAATGAATCACAAATGAACATGAATGAACATGAACACGTGCTTCTGAATTGGCTGTTGAAGTGACCAGCGAGCTGGCGAGCCTAGGTTTTATCTTCTCCGTCATTTGGTAGAAGATGAGGAAGCTCCTTGCTTGGATTCTACATTTGATGAACTGCAAGTAACTCCATGGCCGAAATGATTTGAAACACATTGGTTTTGGTGAGATGCTTAAGGCAGGCTGTAAATGGGTACAATCCGTCGGCTCAAAATCACGGCATAGGAGGCATATTATAGGCATGTTAGATAGGTCTTTGAGATTGAGCTACCCATCTGAAGAAATTCTTGCTGTGTCTTGTTGTGGATGCAGGATGTATGCTCGCAAGGTCTTCGCCCGCGCAACATTTAATATTTCAATACTGCGTCTCCTTCTGGTCCCCTCATCTGCAATACTTGTATGTGTCCGCCTCACATTCAAATTCAAACCATCATGGCTCCCAGTGTTGCAAAACCTGAGGCCTCAGCGAGGCCAACACTTAGGACAGCCACGCTCTTGAGGTGTCAAGAACCCTATGGTGCCAGTCGGTAATGGCTGTGGCTTTCACCTTTTCCGCCATTTCACCCACGCACTCTCAGGAGGCTCAGCACCCTACGTCGTTCGTCACACCAGGGATGATGTTTCACACTTGGTTTTCGGGGTGGCTTGCAGCTTGCACCAATAGTCTCGAAGCAAGACCTAGCGTGGGAACAACTGTTAGACTCTCAACTGGTGTCAACTTGTGCGCAAGGCTCTTTGATTGAGACCATCGCTCCAGCAAAGCAACACTTGCCATAAGTCACTGCGCTTGCTTCGCACCTAGGACAGGGAGTGATAAGGCGGGACAATGTCCCTACATTCAAAACGCATCTATTATACATATATATATATAACCTGAGAAGGGGGAGGATGAAAGCCAGCCTCCACAAGCAGATATGAATATGGTCAACGGGGGTGAACGCGAGAGCGCAGGGGAAGCGTTGGGAGGCATAAGGTGGGCCCTTTTCTTGTGGATGAAGGGGCGTTTGGAAGAGAAAGAACGGGCACCCGGGCACCCCGAAGTCATTATTGTTTGTCTGCGGTTTGTTTTTCGTGTTTTGTGGATAGACTCATAAACCTGGTGCGCTGTTAAGACTGGATCGTGCTTTTATGGGGGGAAGTCGACATGGCGGTGATGTTTGTTTACAGCTGCTGGAAATATAGAGAGCAGAAGATATAGGACTTAAGTCCGGTGTTGCAGCCAAGATCAAGTGAGCGTCTCACATCGGGCAAAGAGCGGCTTTGTTACGGGGCAATAAAAAGCAGAAGATTTTTCCTTTGACTTAAGGGTTTTTTGAGGCTGTGAAGGAATTGATGGCCGCTTGCACGCAGATCGCTATCCTTGCTTTGTAGACGGTGGTCCGATGTTAAAATCCGCACCAAAGCCCAACGACTGACGTTCCCTTATCTCACTTTCCTGCTGCGTTGTCCCCTTTCCTCTCCTATCCTCTAAAGGTCCCCCGCGATGCCTCTCCTCTGAACTCCCACCCCATATGGGGCGCCCTTTTGCTTCTGGTTAACAGGCCTCTTCACCATAAAAAAAGGACACCCCCGAGTAACTCAAAGCTGGCCCACTGCATTCTGTTCCCTCTCCAGCCCTTAACGGATCACATCACTTCTTGCGATCCCTTCCACTCATATTGGCTACAAGAACACAGAGTGTTGGAAGACGCGCGTCCCCCTTTTCAGAAGGACTTCCCAACCACTTTTCACGTCCGCCCCTGGCGCAAGGCTACTTATATTAGCCCCTCCAGAGACGCACATCTCCCTTGCCGCTGAGCAACGCACTTCTCGCTTCCCTGGTGAGCTCCCCACCTCTTTTCCTATCACATCCCCTGCTATACCTATCCTCCACATGAACTCCCACCCATATGAAGCGCCCTTTTGCGTATAGTTTACAGGCATCTTCACCATAAATAGGGCACCCCCAAGAGAAACTCAAAGACTTCTTTCAGTCCCTCTTTTCCTACCGCGTCGTCCTCTGCTACCCCTGTCTTCCACATGAACTCCCGCCCCATATGGGGCGCCCTTCTGCGTCTGGCTACTATGCCGCTTCACCAGAATCCTTTAGCAACTCAAAGCTGGCCCACCCCTGCCCTTAACGGATCACATCATTTCTTGCAATCCCTCCCCCTCACAGATCACTCATTTCCACAAGACAACAGGGTGTTGAGAGACACACACCTCCCTTTCACCCCAGGCCAAGAACCTCCACAGACGCCAACCACTTTTCGCGCCCCATCCCTGCATGGTAGAATTACATCACTTGCATCACAACACCCCCAAAACCATACATGTTCACTCCCATTCTGCCCTGCGTTTTTTCGCTCTCCCCCACCAGGCCGCTCTGCGTTCGCCCTCACAGATTGGTTTCTGCGTGACCACCCCCCCCCACACCCCCTAATACTCACTTCGTTCGCCCATCGACAACTTCGTAACTGTCTTTTTTATATGTTTATAAACGTCACAAGTCTGCATCCAATGCCCAAATGCGCACGCTTTTGCGGTCGAATAGTTTGTCCATTGCGACGTGCCTTGACTTGGCTCTGCCAGAATCAAGGTTTGTGGCTGTTAATTTTATTGCTCTTCAGTCAGTGCGCCCGTAAAGGGCCTTAGACCTTGGCGGTCGTCAGGGAGAAACGTCGCTCTCTGTCTCTACGGTATTGCCCTGCAGCAAGAACTCGACAGATTTCTTGGCACTCTTTTGCAAGCTTCGTGGTTGTGTGCTGCAATTTAACCATATCAATAGCTCGGGCATTGCCCTTGATTTTCTTCAAGCCCTGGACAAACTCAGTAATCGTAATGCGACCGTCTCCGTCGTCCAAAATATCAAACAAATCCTCATAGTCTGCCGTGCGCACTTCCAGGATTTGCATGTATCGTTGCACACTCGGGAGGCTCATTGCTGATACAAGCTCTTCTCGTGAAAGGGCTCCTCCTTCATCTTCATCCATCGCCCGGAACAGCGCTTCTAATTTCTGGTTTAGTTTTGCTGCCTCGTGGGATTGGCTCTCCATTGCTATGTCTGCATCATTCGCGGAACTTTCAAGCGTCTCCTTCAAGAACAAGGCCGTCACTATTCGAATTACAGCAAACACAACCAATGTAATATACCCCAGAAAGGGCAACGCATACCAGGCATTGACTTTTTCAATGACAGGTCTGACGCGGGCAGGCCAACTGCCACTGTGCGTGATTTCAAACATAGTATACAGCGCTCTCAAGAAGCTGCCATAGTAGTCGTAGATCAAAATCCTGGAGTCATAGCTGGCCTCTAAATCTTGGATATACCCTTGCAAAGCTTGAGAGATTGCTAGAGCAAAGCCCAACTTTAGAAGCAGCAACAGCACCATTGACCAGCCCAACGCACCAATACTTGCAAAACACGTCCCAACCAAGATTCGAAGCTGCCGAAATGCCGCAACCTCGGAAAGAAAATACAAAATGTGACCTGTGACAGGTGCGTGTGCGTGTGTGTGTGTGCGTGTGCCACCCTCCGTTTCTACAAGGTTAAACCCTTTCAAACTTGCAAGGGAGACCAGGCATCTCGCTGCTGACCTGGTCTAACAAAGCTGGGCAGCGAGACGGGAAGCACTGAGAGACGTCTCAGTGTGTACCTGCTGAACTGTTTCCACACGCTTTGACCCCACTTTTCCTTGTTTGCTTTCATGGTGGTTTGCACGATACCTCCCGTAAACCTTTTCCTGCCGCGTTTTTTGCAGCTGAGCCACAGCCGTCTTCCGCAGATGACAGAAATTCCTTTTTTCAATCATCTTCAAGCGCTTGGACGCTTCACCTTGCCGTTGAACCATTCCTTTCCGCGTGGAACTGATGTAACTGCAAACCCATTATCTAAGTGTGCTTCGGTGCACAGTGTGGTCCCCCGCAAGGGGGCGCTGAGACCATCGTGAATCACATATCGAATTTGCGTGTTCTGCACTCGTTGGATTATGGTACTGGAATCACATGTCCCACCCATGAATTTCCAGACTCACATCGCCGGGTTCACGGAGACTCGTTCCACAGCCTTTCAAGTTTTTCGCGGTTCCCTCTACCACCCATCTAATTAGGGTAAGAGAGGGAAATGGTACTCGACACACTTGTGCGTCGGCGCCTTTCCCTCTGTTGTCCCTGTTCTAGTCTACTCTACCCGGGCGGTTTAAGACTAAAGTCCCGCTCCCTAACTATTGCACCTAATTAGGATCCGCTAAGTAATCGGTAACTCTAGAGCGCTAAGTATTCAGACACACACATGTACACACATGGACATACAACCCCTCCCTGCCCCCCGCTTTCTCTCTTGCGCTTCCTTCGTTTTCTATGTTTTCTTTCAGACTTGTTAGGTGGTTCTTGAGGCTCGTTTCCCTGCCCCAGGCAAGTGCTAAGTAGTCACTTTTTCCATTACTCCTACCTTTCCTTCTTGCCCTTTTCGTTTTGCTCTTTCTGTTTTTCCTTTTCTTTCCTAAGGCTTTTTAGGTGCCTATATTCAGGTTCTGCGCGAAACCGCCGCAAAGCGGCCTTCTGTGTGTGTCACCCTCCGTTTCTAGGAGGTTAAACCCTTTCAAACTTGCAGGGGGCCAGGCTTCTCGCTGCTGACCTGGTCTAACAAAGCTGGGCAGCGAGATGGGAAGCGCTGAGAGACGACTCAGTGTGTACCTGCTGAACTGTTTCCACACGCTGTGACCCCACTTTTCCTTGTTTGCTTTTATGGTGGTTTGCACGATACCTCCCGTAAACCTTTTTCTGTCGCATTTTTTGCAGCTGAGCCACAGCCGTCTTCCGCAGATGAGAGAAGCTCCTTTTTGAAACATCTTCAAATGCTTGGACGCTTCACCTTGCTGTTGAACCATTCCTTTCCGCGTGGAACTGATGCAACTGCAGACCCATTATCTAAGTGTGCTTGAAGCCCTTGGAATCAAAGGGATGCTATCTGTTTCTTCAGCGGGGGCTCGCAACGGCGTGCGACGAAGCTATGATCACAGATGGGAAGGGATCGAGGGCGCTTGATCATTCGCCTGCATGAGAGCACACTGACTCCAACGGTTCTCCATCATTCAGGCTGTTTCCAAGTACACAAGGTTGACGTAAAGATCTACCGCTGTCGCTTCTGTATGTAAACAACCGACAACCTAATTACCAGTGATGGCCTCCAAGCTGTTGCGATGACCTCCCACCTAGATGTGATGGCCTCCAACCTAAGAGCGATGGCCTGCAACCAACCTTCCCCGCTTCATTCAGGAACTTCTTTTACCTAGGTCGCCGTGCAGCAAGTGGCTTTCAGCTCAGCACGCAATACCCCGAGCGTGTCTCTCCTTACTAAGAGACCGGAGTGAGCCGAAGAGTGCCCTCCGTGGCCTTGCCTAGCAAGGATTGCGCACACATTGGATTGGTCCGGCATTGACGCGCGCGTGCACATCTACATTTAAACCAAGCTTGAGGCCGCAGCCCCCCAGAGTGAGCCCGAAAAGAGCTCGGGTTTGGTCTTATTCTCAAAAGCGCACTGCGAGTGTAGGACCCTTACGGCAAAGGTTGGTTATGACTTGAAGCCTTGGATTGCGCCCGCGCGCGGCGCAGACTTAATGTCAGGGTCATATCACATCCGATCAGCAGTGTCTTTGTTAGGCAGTGGCTGCTGAAAGGACCATGCACTGCCCCCCTGCTTGGAATGAGTTGTTCCACCGGTGGACACACACACAATGGAAATGTGTACGGACTTGGTTGCGGTCGCCACCCGCCAGCCTAATAAGTGAAAAACCTAAGAACGCAGGAGGACAGGTAGTAGGTTGGAGCCCATCGCTCGGTCGTCGCAACTAGGTGGAGGCCATTTAAATTGCAACAACAGGTGGGAGGCCATCGCGAGTAGACATTCAAGACAGTTCCAAAGGTTTCATACATCGCATGTAGTAGGTTGGAGGCCGTCAGAAGGTAGGAGGCCATCGCACAAATGTAGGAGGTCATCGCAACTAGGTTGGAGGTCGCCGCAACTAGGTGGAGGCCGTCGCAACTAGGTGGGAGGCCATCGCGAGTAGACAAGACAGTTCCAAAGGCTTCATACATCGCGCGTAGGTTGGAGGTCAGCGCAAGTGGAGGCCGTCAAAAGGTAGGAGGCCATCGCAAGTAGGTGAGTAAACTTGAGGCCAGAGGGGGTGAACGAAAGCTAGCCGGGCCTCCTCGTCCAAACAAGTCGGGGGCGGGCTGCACAGTCACTCTCATTGGGTAACTGCCGGTCCACTTGCAAGTCCCGTGGGAAACTCTAGAGAAGCAGTGTTAGTATGTGCTTTGTGGTGCGTCGAGTCTCATTCAGTAAGCAACTGCCACCTGACAGGAGCAGGTTTTGTTTGGTGCCCCCTTTCCATCACTTCTTTGGCTTGGTTTTTCCAGCGGTTGCTGTGCCGCAGCAGCAGCAGACCACCCAGCGGCAGCAGCAGCAGCAGCATACCAACCAGCGCCGCAGCAGCAGCAGAGCACCACCCAGCAGCAGCAGCAGCAGCAGACCACCCAGCGCCGCAGCAGCAGCAGACCACCCAGCGCCAGCAGCAGCAGCAGCAGCAGCAGCAGATCACCCGGCGCCAGCACCAGCAGCGGCAGCCCACCCAGCGCAGCAGCAGCAGCACCAGCAGACCTCCCAGTAGCACCAGCAGCAGACTGCCCAGCAGCAGCAGCAGCAGACCACCCAGCAGCAGCAGTCCACCCAGCAGCAGCAGCAGCAGACCCCCCAGCAGCAGCAGCACAAGACTCAAATGACACCGCCTGACTCCACGCCGTAACTAGTCGCGTACGCGGGGTAGGGCTATGATGCAAGAAATGCCGCCTGCACATAGCACCCAAAAAGGTATTACTGTCCAATGTAGCTCCTGCTACTGGGTGGTCTGCCTTGGCTGCGTCTCCTGCTGCTGCTGCGGCCGCTGCTGCGCTGGGCGCTGCTGCGCTGGGTGCTCTGCTAGCGCCGGGTCGTCTGCTGCTGCTGCTGCTGCTGGCGCTGGGTGGTCTGCTGCTGCTGCTGCTGCTCTGGGTCTGCTGCTTCTGCTGCTGCTGCTCCTTTGCGGTTTGCTGCAGCTGCTTGGTGGTAGACTGCAGATGCTTGGTGTGCTGCAGCTGCTTGGTGTCCCGCTCACCGCGCGCAGGGGGGAGTCGAACCGCGGGGGGGGGGGGTCCATAAGATTGATTTAATCAACTATTTGAGGTTTCTGGGGTGCGTCCACCCCGTCACTTAACTTGCTAAAGCAAGAGCAACTCCAGCTAGCTAAGGCTAGCTTTCGTGACAAGACAACTCCAAAAGTAGGTTAGTAAACAAGACAACTCCAAAAGTTTGACACGAGTGTGCAAGACATTCACTTCACATTCAAGACAAAGTGTACTCCCAAGTTAAACCAAATTACACGGCTCAAAAGAGACCCGTCCAAAAGGGAGCAGGAAAAAGAAAAGGGAGATGAAGAGGAAGATGATGCGCATGGACTGTCTGCAATGCATTCAAAGTGACATCTCAGCTGCGCAGACGCCCAGGAACTGTCACTGCAGTGCCCAGCTACGGCCCCCACTGAAGGGGTTTGCCGTCCAGGGCCACTGCTGCGGGTATGTTTTCACACCTGCCGGTCTTCATTGGCCACAGCGGCAGTGGCAGGTCCGTGGCCCCTGCCTGAAGTTGCAAAAACTAAAACAGAAAAACCAATCCGAAGGGATCCCTGTGACTCCAAGGGTTACACACACACACGCCTCCCACAAGGGGAGGCGAGAAGAACTAAGGCAAGGACTGAAGGCGAGAAGAACTAAGGCAAGGACTGAAAAGCGCATGTGTGCGCACGGCAAGGACAAAAAGATGGAGACATGAAAGGGGGACAAGACAGGACAAAAGTGTAAGTGGTTGCGATGACGAAGAGGTACCAAGTGAACAGGGACAAACAATGAACCCCACCTCATTGTCAAACCTCGGCGACCTGAAACCTGAGTTTAAAGTGGATGTAGATGTGCATATATACGCACTAAGGGTCGGACCGATGTGCACGCAAGAGAAGAAAAGGGTGATAGTTACACGACACGAAGACAGAAAGGACATGAAAGAAAAGAAGGAAAAGAAGCCTGCGGGGGGCAATGAAAAGGGAACCAAATGAAAGGGGACCAACCGATGAGCAACCAAACCTCATTGAAGAACCTGTTGTAAATGCCTATATAGTTTGTTTGTAAGTTTGTAAGCACGCCGCGCACGAGGAAGGGACGGTGTTCTCAGCTACGACACAAGCATCCGAGGACACACCAAGAAAGGTTTCCCAGCTATAACAAAAGCATCCAGGGACACCCAAGGAAGAAAGAGAGGGGAAGGAAAGAAAGAGGAGGGAAGAAGGGGGAAGGGGACTGGCTACGAAACAAGCGTCCAGGGACACAGCAGGGGTCCAAAACAGCAGAAAAAATGAAGAAGGGGATGGTAAGGGGAGGAAAGGGAATAACGTCCCAACAGATCCCAGTGGATCTTGATCAAACTTTGGCCGCTCCGGCCACGTAGGCCGTGCCAAACTGGCTGGCTGCTCAGACCGCTCCGGTCACCTAATGGCTTGCTCGAAAGCTGCCTACTTGTACTTGATACTTCATCAGGTCTTGACAAGTAACTTTGGCCTAAGCCCCTACGCTCGCTGCGAGCTGCTCTGTATCCGGGCAGGGGGTACGATTGAAAATAACCGTTCGACGGGTCCACAGGGGGGCACTCGTCGGGCTCACCCTTGAGGAGAGACACACTTATGGAAATGCGTATGGACTTGTTGCGGTTGCCACACGCCAGCCTAAGTGAAAACCTAAGAACCCGGGAGGACAGGTAGTAGGTTGGAGGCCATCGCTCTTAGGTAGGAGGCAACGCGACTAGGTTGGAGGTCGTCGCAACTAGGTGGAGGCCATCGCATCTATAGGTGGGAGGCCATCGCGAGCATCGAGAGCTTACTGGGAGACAAGTGGGAGACAAATGGGAGACAAGTATAAAATCATGCGGACAAGTATAAAATCATGCGGCCAGAGCACTGAGAGCATCCAGAGCTTACTGGGAGACAAGTGTGAAATCATGGGCCAAGCACTCAGAGCATCCAGAGCTTACTGGGAGACAAGCGGCCAGAGCACTGAGAGCAGCCAGAGCTTACTTGGAGACAAGTGGGAAACAAGTGGGAGACAAATGGGAGACAAGTGTGAAATCATGCGGCCAAGCACTCAGAGCATCCAGAGCTTACTGGGAGACAAGTGGGAGACAAATGGGAGACAAGCCTGAAATCATGCGGCCAGAGCACTGAGAGCATCGAGAGCGTACTGGGAGACAACTGGGAGACAAGTGGGAGACAAGTATAAAATCATGCGGCCAGAGCACTGAGAGCATCCAGAGCTTACTGGGAGACAAGTGGGAGACAAGGGTGAAATCATGCGGCCAGGAACACAAGCCCGGAGACAAACTCAAAATCATCCGGCCCGAGCATGCACCCCTTTAAAAGGAGTAAGAACCCCTCACAGGTAAACCTGTTTGGGGAACAAGACCCGTCCAAAAGGGAACAGGAAAAGAAAAGGAGTGAGGTGACCGGACATGAAGGCAGACAGGACATGAAACAAATAAGGAAAAGAGGGGTGTGTGTGTGTGTCCCCCTCTGTTTCGAAGAGTTTAAATCCTACCACCTTAACGCAGGGGGATAGAGAGGACATGTGAGGCTCCATCCCACGAAGCTCCTCACATGATCCTAGGATATCGGCAAGGACGCTTGCCGACGTACCTGCAATCAACTGTTGCTCACGCTGTTCCACTCTCGGATTGTTTCATGGTGGTTTTTGCAGGCTACTCCCACCAAACAGGTTTCCCACAGCTGCTCTCAGCCGCTGCCGTTCGTTCAGCCGCGCTTCTGCAAAAAAGTGAACAGAATGTCAAACAATTCAATTGCGCTGACCTTTTCACCTTGCGCTTCCATCATTCCTTTTGACCTGGGAATTGAGTTAACTGCAAACCCATTGTCAAAGGTGCAGCCGCTGCGCCATCCCACTTGGGCGCACAGTGTGATCCCCGTCACTGGGGCGCTGAATTCATGCCGGACTGCCATTAACAGTTTCTTCGTTTCCACCGTTCTTTGGATTATCTTCACCCCTCCACTGTTCTTTCCAGTATTCTCAAAAACCCATGCCACCGGGCCCACGGATTTTCCACCTTTACTCAACCGATTTGCAATTGTCCCACTGGTGTTTTCACTATCTTGATAGCTGCATTTTCAAGATCGAACGTACCCCACGCTTTCCACGTTTCATGTCCCATGACCTCATACCTCCACTTTTTCTACTCATCAACTCACATGCATGCACTTCACTTAATTCGCATGATCACTGCATTTTTTCACTTCTCTCTTTTACCTTCAATCCCTGCAAACCTGTTGCACGGTGCGCTGCCGCCATACCAGCAGCTGCCTACTGGACTTCTGAGTGGAGGACTCTGCCACGCCCATGCATTGCCTTTTTCACCACAACCGCAGCCACCACAAACAGTTCCAATCGCACACCAACTACCACCACAGCCTACACACTTTCCGCCAACACCTGTGCTTCAGCAGCCGACATGGCCTTCGCCTCCCACCTTCTCTCCACCACAACCTTCAGCCTTTCAACACCCATTTCAACAGCCTTTTGCCCCCACCCTCCCTCAACCGACAGCCACTTTTCCGGTCGCTTACAACTATCCCACAGCACCCTCTCCTGAACTTTGTCAACCACCCACTGCTCCTCAGCCACCGCCAACGATGCCCACCTGCCCTCCGCCGACTCCAGTTGCACCACCTCCCACCCCGAGCAACCCCGCTCAGATCACAACCACCTTCTCCTGGGACCCGCAGCAAGGAGTTTGGCAACAGCACCCATTCTCAGCAGGCTGCAACCCAATCACCCACAGCTCCTGATCCTTCCACACTCACCGTCCGATCCTCCTTCTTCACCAACCATGCCCGAGCCCGCTTCCACACCCCCTGCACACCCTACACCTGTAGAATCCACACCGACGGGTTGACCGCGGCTGATTCCAACCAAACAACTGCCCCTCCAACCACTGCACAGACACCAACGCCGCCGCCACTCTGACCGCCAGTCCAGCCTCTCACAGGCAACCCTCCACTTCCTACACTTACTCTTCTCCCTCACGCAGCCGCTCCCGCCACTCCCATCCACCAATTACATTGCGACCCAATACAGACTTCGCACCCCAGCTTCAGCTCCATCCTCCACTCCCTCCAATCAGGAGAACTATCCCAAACATCCCAGCGTCCGCCGTGTTCTCAACGCCCCAACAAACCTCAACATGCCTACATTGCTCAGCTCCTTATCGACAGCGGCCTCCTGCACTACCGGGACTACCGGCAATTTACCCACATCAAGTGGAACAGCACCTCCAATCGTTACGACTTGTTCCACTTCAACCACATTGCCAATCACTTGCCCGCAAAGCTTACAAGCAATTTCCACCACCAGCCACCCGTGCCACCAACACCACCCCCGAGATTGTCCACATCAACGCCGGTCATACCGCACCGGTCGGCAACATCACCAACATTTTACAACAAGGCAGACTCCTTCCAAGCACGTCCACTTCGCTCACAACCCAGGCTTTTTTGCGCAAGGCGCGCGCATCACACAACAGTACCCCCACGACTATGAAGAACAGGCCCGCATCCGGCCCAATACCTGGAACCTTGCAAAGAAGACCCATTCCATCATCCTCTCCATCCTCGAATGGGGTACCGGCCGGAAGTTTACTCACGGCGGTGAAGAGCATGCAGCCACTCTTCTCCAACAGGACCATGGCGCGGTCTTCCACCACAATGCCCGCTGTTGCATCATCCACCCTCGCAACGCAATCGTCCGCGGACTTGCATGGTCTGCTGACGCCACACCACCAGACACCTAGCCACTTGCCACACATCCACTTTCCCTTTTCACTCCCATGGTCTCACCCTCAACCAATACAAATTATTTCACAGCAAAAAAGCGCTTGCGTGGACCTTGCTGCCTGATTGCTTAATTCACCTTTCCGTGCACGATGACAGCTCTCTACCGTGCATGATCTTTGTTCTTGGATTTCTTGGGGTTTTCTGTTTTTGTGAGATGATGGTTTCATGAACTTTGCACGCCATTTTTTCATTGACGTTAACCACGGCTCGATGGAATTCATTGGCTCCGTAATTCAGCCTGCATGGCCTCGATTGAACATGTTTTTTAGCGCTTCATGCTTCTGACGCTGCTGCGGCCGCTGCTTCGACACTTGATTGGCGCCTGATGTCCGCCATTCCAGACATTCCCCTGGTTCTCCAACAGACTACGATTGTCCTGTCACAACTTCGCCAACTTCTTCAAACAGCAGCGGACCTCCTGGCAAACCTACACAACCTTTTCCTCGTCCACACTCAACATTCACCAGCCTTTTCCACCTTTACCAACACCGCCCCCCTCATCCTCTACCTGTTCAATCATCGTGCCCCACCATGTCACCACCCAAACCTCACCACCCCCTTGGCCAATCCTCCTTCACGCCACTCAGCAAACCTCCCGACCAGTCTCGCCTCTTCTACTCCACACGAACAACAGACCGAGCCTACACCGCCAGTCCTCAACATTTTGAAGCTGCTGGACGACCGCTTCCACTGAGCCAACAGCCGTACATCCCGGAGGAAGATCCCTGGCGCGCGGACAATAACTAATCAGGCATTTGGTTTTTCAGAGCAAGCACCATCGCTTCCCTGCAGTGATGGACGCAACCGGTCATGCATTCCACTGACACCCAGGTTTTCTGCAGTCCAGCTTTTTCTCAGGAGGAACACCTGATATAGGGTTGAGCTCCTTTTTATGGTTCCTTCTTTCTTCAGTTTTCTCTTCTGATCGTACTGTTGCGATGCAGACCAGCCACTATAAATCACTGCTTTCCCGGACCCCTTGTTTCACCATGCACCACGAAAAAGTTGCTTGCGCGCTGAGCTTTCACAACTGCGGTGACGTTAGAGGACTTATTTCCCAGCCACAATGGTTTCCCTGTCTTGTTCATCAGCGCACATGCATTTACCTTTCACCTTCAATTTGTTTACACCCGCAGCGGTCAGTTTCACAACCTTTTCCAATAGCCGTTTTGCTCGAAAACGACTTCGCTCGCTCCCCCTGCTTTTTTTCTCGTCATCACTTCGACATGGATGCGCAAGGCAACAGTACTACTGGCACCATTACCTCCAGCAGCAAGCACAGGCTGCTACGACGCCATCTCAATACACGCCAACACACACATACGGGCCGATGACCATTCTCCTCCTCCGGCGCACCACGACTTCCCTCCACCTCCTCCCCCCACCGGCAGCAACTACCACGCCAACAGCACCTGTCACTCCCAATGTCACCTCTTTCACCCACAGTCCAACACACTCTGCTCCTCCGGCACCACCTCACTGTTCCTTTTCCTAAGCCACCCGTCAGGACTCCTGGCGATCCACCTGCGATGTCAATACACTCCATGGTCATCAACTTCACCGAACTATCCAACACAGCCAATGGGTTTCGTCGGATGGGCATCGCCGGCCTTCCCATCTTTGACGTCTTTCCGTGGATCCTGGCCTACCATGGCACCTCCGACTTCACGGCTCATACATTGAGCCACGGCAAATATTGCAGACTCATTCCGACCCGCAGTATAGCCGAGTCGGTTTTCACCACACGTTTACTCCAAGAGGTACGCGACAAGCGCCTCGACCTCGATGCCATTGCAGAAAAGCACTCCATGGACATACCCAACAAAACTACGCAAGCCAGAGCCTACCACGCACCACTCATCCAACTCCTCATCCACCAACTTGAAACACACGCACCTGCAGCTGCAGAAGGCTCCGCGCTCCGAGCCCTCAAGGCAACCGCCAATGATTTCGAAAGAGCCCAAGCCAAATTACAAGCCCACGGCCTTGAGCTTACACCACGCAAGGACGCCGGCATTCGTCCCTCTGCACCTTCGGCCCGCCCACACATCAACCTCCAAATTTTGAGGATGTCCTTCAGCCACCCCACCCATCGCTCAAAGATGATGTCCCTGAAGCATGGACCACCCCTGCCATAGCCACATGGGTCACTACATTTGATGACGCCATTCAAGCGTCAGCCAAGGAGGTCCTTCGCCTCCTACAAACGAGCAAGGGCACCACTGAGCAACTCCGCGAGGCCGCAACAAGGTACGGCCTCCCTCTGGCCAAGCTCAATCGCGCCACTAACTATCAAAACCCTACAAAACCTTGTCAGCATCGGCGCAGCACTCGCTTGCTGACTCAGCACCCTCGGCCAGCAATCCCACAACCACACCAACCTGCAACAACTCTTCCACCTTCACCGTGCCCTCTCTACCCTCATCCACAAAGCACTCTACATCGAACGAGGCGAGGCCATCTTTGCCGCCGGCCTTCTCCACCTCACCCTTATCTTTGCCTATCCCTCCACCACCCAACGATCCCAACAGTGGCAGAAGCGCTTCCGCCAACTCCACATTCTCCCACACGCTTACCACTACCACAACTTCCTCTCCTCTAACTCCGTTTATGTCAAACTACAGTTCAACACCCAACCACCACAACGATGCTACCATCAACACGGCCACTTCTATATCGGATCCACAGCTATCGGCATCCCTCACACGGAACACAATCGGCGCGCCAAGCTCAAACAACTCCAGAACAACATCCCAATCTCTCCCTCCGCTATTGGCACACCCACAACACCATCGACCAATACACAACCATTCAACTTTCCTCACATGACACTTACGATCAAGCCTGGGTCCATGAACACAACCACATTTCCAATTGGATGCCTTCCCTGAACTGGCCATTTATTTCGCCCCACCTCAAACTCAAGGCTCAGCAATTCACAAAACACCGCGCCCACTTCTACTCTCGCCTCGCTACCCACAAACGTCTCTTCCGACGCCTGCGACGCCGACAGAGGACCATCCACGAACCACACCTTTTCACCTCCACCAAACACCACGCTCCTACCCTCTTGCGCAACCTCACCAAACACACCTCAGCCTCCTTCGAAGCAGCCAAACAACTTCGCAGTGGCCGACACACTGATCTCGAGCTCTATGCCATTAGACGCATGGCTGCCAACCTCGAAGAACCTGGACGCACGAGGGCCCTATCATTCACAAAGCCATGCATTTTCGCAACTTGACACCACCACGTGCCAATCTTCCCCTTACCATTCCTTTCCTGGCTCACGACGACTTCATGAAACACACCCAGCAATGGCTCCGCACTGCCATCCAACAACACAAACACCTTGCCATACCTCCACCTTCCCACACATCGCCTCCGGGAGGCTGCTCACAAGACGCTACGTGCTCAACTCCACAACCACAGAAAATAGGAAGAATGCCTCGGCTCTCCCCCTGCTCCGGCTGATTTGCCCTGCGCGCATGCCACCACCTCCGCACGCTTGTGCTGGATCCCGACTGCCCCATGACAGATGGCCATTGCATCCTTACCCTCGACCAGTTACAACTCCCACCCCACCTGCGCATCTTCCTTGCAGCACCTTTTACCCCACTAAAGCTCGTTACTTCCTCACTTTCCAGGCAGCCTTCAAAAAATGGCTCCGCACTCAAGGTTTCCCACCTTCCCTTGCGCAACACATCGACCCTTTCCTTCACACTTTCCACCTCAAACAACACCCACGCTTCACAGCCCGTCTCTTACGACAGCTACAGGAATACCTGGGCGACAAAGTCGTCCTTCACCATGCGGATCATGAACTCCAACAACTCCGCATTTTCTGCCCCCAGCAATACTTCAAAGGCGCTCTCAACACCTGGCAGGCACCTGAACTTTTCCAACCGCTACCTCACACCGGCAAACATTCAGGATCACCTCACTGCCACGGTCCCTCCATCTCTACGGGCTCGCTACAAATGGGGCTTCCGTAAAGACTTCACGGTCCCCTACGGTATTGCCCATCTCAAAGCCAAAAAACAATGGCAGAAAGGCCGGATCATTATCTCCTACTACCAATCCATCGCAGGCAACCTCTTGCGCATCACCAGCAGAGCCCTAGACATCATACTACAACATCTTTATCCCCAGCACCCTGGCCAGCTCTCCATTCCCCAGGTTTGGCACCACTTCCGTGCCGCCAGCACTCTGCAATGTCGCCATCACCCTCATCGAGCACTCCTGGCAACAGCTCCACAATAACCGCCTTCACCACACCGATCTCCACTTCACATACTACCGATATGTGGACAATCGCTTCATTGTCCACAACGAACACTTCCTCTCCCACCCAGCAATCCAAACCCTCATCCACAGCAATTTCTTCGGCGATCCGGTCGAACTGGAAACAGTTGATGACTTTCACCTTCTCGGATTCAACATTGATTTACCTCAACGCACCGTCACCTACATTACATGCAACCCACTCAACCGTGGAAAATCCGAGATGCCACCAGTGCCGGCAGCAACCGGCTGACCCTCTGCGGTCTCGCCTCACGCCTCCACGCCATCTACACCTACACTTTCCCACCGCACGCAGCGGATGCCGCGGCCGAGCAACTTGTGTGCCTTTACGTCCTGAAGGGACATGCAGCAATAGACTGCCAGCGTTTTTTGAAAGGAAAGCAACCCGCTGCACTCCATTTGCGCCGACTACGGCACCGTGTGTGTGTGCCCCCCTCTGTTTCGAAGAGTTTAAATCCTACCACTTTCACGCAGGGGGATGGAGAGGACATGTGAGGCTCCATCCAACGAAGCTCCTCACATGATCCTAGGATATCGGCAAGGACGCTTGCCGACGTACCTGCAATCAACTGTTGCTCACGCTGTTCCACTCTCGGTTTGTTTCATGGTGGTTTTTGCATGCTACTCCCACCAAACAGGTTTCCCACAGCTGCTCTCTGCCGCTGCCGTTCGTTCAGCCGCGCTTCTGCAGACAAGTGAACAGAATGTTAAACAATTCAATTGCGCTGACCTTTTCACCTTGCGTTTCCACCATTCCTTTTGACCTGGGAATTGAGTTAACTGCAAACCCATTGTCAAAGTGTAAGTGTAACCCTTTGAGTCACAGGGATCCCTTCGGATTGGTTTTCCTGTTCTATTTTTTGCAACTTCAGGCAGGGGCCACGGACCTGCCACTGCCGCTGTGGCCAATGAAGACTGGCAGTGGCAGGTGTGAAAACGTACCCGCAGCAGTGGCCCTGGGCGGCAAACCCCTTCAGTGGGGGCCGTAGCAGTGACAGTTTCTGGGTGTGTGCGCCGCTGGGATGTCACTTTGAACGCATTGCGGATAGTCCATGGGCGCCAGCGTGCACGGCGTGCACAGCTTGGATGTCCATCATCTTCCTCTTCATCCTCCTCTTAGCGTATACATGTTCACCTACACTTAAACTAGGCTACCGGCTACCGCTTGGTTCCCTTTCATCGCAGCGACGTGCCTTAATTAGCTTTGTTTGATCCTCTTTTCATGTCTTCTCTTTTGTCCACGACTTTGCGCGCACACATGCACATAAGCCGGACCCTTACTGTGTAACCCTTGGAATCAGAAGGGGGTCTTTGGTCTTTTCGGGGTCGTTAACTTGCGGGGGCCCGCGGCCCTCGCGCAAACGCACGCCAACGAAGCTATGCGTGATGGTGGAAGCCGGGTCTGATAACCCTGGTGTACCTGCAAATTGTTGGAGGCTGTTTCAGGTTTGGTGAGGCCGTGATGCAGTACAGTGCCAACGAGCTCTGCAGGCATGCGCTCGTCGATCGAGCCTTTTTAGTTTTCGAAACTTGGCATTCCTTGGAAACCCTAGACTTGCACGTCATGGTCAGACCACCTTACTTACACCTTTCCCTGGTTTATGAGGCTGGCGTGTGGCAAACTGCAATCTGTTCCGCAATATCCCGAGTGTGTCAAACCCTGTTCCAAAGGGACAATGTAAATCCTGCAGGGGCACACGGCATCCACGACCCACAAGGTGCAATGAAGCTCTGGTCGTGGATGGGACGGGAAGGCGGATCAGAAGGCGGATCGCCTTCCCGCACCTACTTTTGAATTTCAGCTGGTGGTGGTGCCTAACAATTACGTGTTGTTCTCGGCCGTTTCTGAGGTTTGTGTCCGTTTTCTGCACTAGATTGGTACACTCAGCCGCGGAAGTCACGGTATAGAAGGGAAAAACTTGAGTTCCCCAACGCTAGGAGGGGGGTCCCGGCATAGTCCTTCCAAAAACCAGCTTCCCGCATGGAAACGCTTCCTGCTGTGATCGGCGTTTTGTCTGCCGCTGCTGCCTTGTCTCCTTGCTTGTTTCCCCATCTGCCTCCCCACTTGTTTGCCTGTGCGGTCGGCGTTTTGTTTGCCGCTGCTGCCTTGTCTTCTCCCCAACCAAACGCGACATCGCCACGACTTCCATACATTCAAACCCCAATGGAAACGCTTCAAAAACATAAAACCGCCACGACTTCAACATTTGATTGTATTGCAGTAAAGGGCTAACACACGACACATGAATACCGGAATTATGCTCTTACGAGCTCTCTTCTAAGTGTGTGTGTGCACGCATCTCTCTCAATGAAGTAAGGGACAAGGTGTGGTGTAGCAGCTGCATAGCGTTTCTTTGGACAATTCCAAACAGCGAACTATTGAACCATGATTCTCGCTGCCACATGATTTCGGGATTGGACTTCGTGCATTTGTACGATTCGTAGCTAGAGAGCTAGAGCAAAGCGGATGTTTCATGACGTGTCTGCTTCTGTGCGATTCAACTTCGGCCCAGGAGCTGTTTTGACAACTCGAAGGGTGCGCACAATGCGGATGAGTTTAATGACCCGAAGGCTGCGCGCCTGTGCCTCTTCACTGCCGGTCGAAAGCCTAGGTTATGACACATGCGCCTTGAGAGTGCATGGCTCAAATCCGAGAAGGATTGCATGGCATCAATAGTGCACACGGATCTTCAACAACCCTTCAAAAGAAGCTTTACAGGTCTGTAGGAGTGTGCATGTACAGTATGTGCCACCTCTTCCAAGTTCGAAACCTACAGTTAATCAGGAACCTCCAAAAAATCTAGCTCAGCACGGGGCAACTACCTGCTGTGGTTGAGCACGCTTCACTCTGCCAAGCAACGCAGGAAACACAAAAAGCTCAAAAGCGCTGATGACCACTAGAGCTGCATCAAACATATTCATCAACATGACTCCTTCACGAGGATCATAGTACCAGCGCGAGCGCAACACATAAACTCGGACGAGCACATCCAAAACATAGATGCAAAAGAATATGATTTCGACTACCTGAAACACCTCAGGTGAACCACTGCCAGGGTCAACGGATGTAAGCTGCAAATAGAAACTGGACACTTCTGATTGCAGCTGCGTGGAGGCAATCATGAAGCCAAGGTTGATGCCTCGGTGTGGGAATTGAAAACCAATGGATCCATACAAATCCTAGCGACAATTGTCGGAAGGAAACAACAAAAAGTCAATCCAAAGCCAAGTGCCAAGTCCAAGATACATACCACAAACGCCATCCAAGCATCCAAGGGCCCTTGCACAAAGCGCTCTAGTGGCGGATCTGGCACACTCCGTTCACTCAAGATGTCCTTTCCCAAGGAAATCGGGCCTTTCCAGCTGGATTCTAACTTCGGCTCAGATGGGCTACCCTCAGTGACCATAGAGCCAAGCCGAGCAACATTCTCCCCTTCATGGCTTTCTCTGGCTGCTTCAAAGAGGGACTGGTGATGCTCATCCTCTTCAACTTCTGAGTCTTGGGATAGGGCTTTGTCAAGCATTCTCTGGATAATGCCCTCTTGCTCTCGAAACTTCTTGTCGAGGACTTGCACGATCCAGCGCTGTTGTTCTGACCATTCCTCGTCCTCCTTCGAGGAAAAAGATGTAGGTGGCATCATGGCTGGAGAGCTATCCACACAATCATTTTGATTCAGAGCCGAACTGCCAGAATTACGCACACAAATAGCAGAACCATGCAAAGGCAATACTTTGTCCTACCTTACAACAAATCTGGACAGGTTAGAAACTATGATCATGATCCATCCACTCTCCAATGGATCAAATGAACCTAAAATGGCCAAGAGCTAGCATTGATGTTAGTCCTGAGTTTTGCGCCCGAAGCACTTTGACTCTATGAATTGTGCAAATCCTGGAGCAGTATGATGGCAAAGATAGCACTGGCCCTTTTGGCAAGCTGCTGATGTTAGGTGGCCGACTGCAGTGGACTCTGCAGCCAAACTTCCGTGTGGTCGCAATTTCAGGCTTGAAGTTTCATCTTACTGATACTTGTGAGGCTGAACAGCAGATAATCTTCCTTGATGCTTGGTGATCGACACAATCAAAGATCATTGCTCTTCGACAGGACTTTGAGGGTGAACTTTGCGATCACCACTGACAATATTCAATAGTTGGATTCAAAGCCGCAAGCAGGCTGCACTTTTGTTCGCCTGTATGGATGGTACTTTTTCACTGAACAGGCACGATCCCACTTTGACACCACTCGCAGTGGCAAGTGCCGTTACTGTGAGGGTCCAGACACCTGGGAGCATCGTCTGAGGTGGTGCCCCCAACATGTGCAAATCCGCCAAGGCTTTCGCAACTTGCACCGACAATGGAATGCACTGCCTCGGTGCCTCTCTTTGCATGGCATTTGCCCTCGCGTCCCTGCTCAGCATCATTTCTGGATTGCCCTTCAGAATATCCCGGATGGCACGGAGGTTTTTGAGCGATTAGACTTCCCAGATTGTCAACTGTTTGTCGATGGCTCCTGCTTGCTCAGCTCGGAGCCGGAGAAGGCGCTGGTGGCTTGGGCTGTTACCACGCCACTAAGGACTTTGTTGTGAGTACTTCGCCACTGAGTGGACTTAGACAGACCATTTCCCGGGCGGAGCTGACTGCCTTTTTGTCAGCAGCGCGCTGCGCAGGACGATTGAGACGAGAAATCCACATTTGCACGGATAGCCAATACGTTCACGATGGCTTTCTTGGAATTGTCCATGGACAAGATTGTGAAGACACAGAGAACTACGCTTTGTGGCGACTGGTTTTTGAAAGCTGGGAGTTGCTGGAACATCCGGTTGTGGTTCACAAAGTCTGGTCTCATTTATCTGCCGATTTTCTCGCGATCCATTCACGGACTATATACTGGGTTGCTGGAAATTTCACTGGCTGAAATAGCTGCCACCACCACAAACAAACAAAAACCATTTTTTGTGGCTTTGCAAAAACGTCTGTGTGGACAGCTGGCTCACTTCAAAAGATCAACCAGGAGCTTTATCCTGGAGATTGCGGAGGCCCATGCATCCTGCCCCAATGAGGCCCTGGAGTCGCTGACCCTGAATGAGCTGAGGGGGCATAGAGTCACTAATCCGAATTCGTTTTTATTTCATTATCTTGATTTGGCTGAAAGTAGTCGCCAGGTGCGGCAATCACAGATTGCTGATATCTTCGGGAGGGATTTCGTGATGTCCATTTTTGGTTGGTTGGTTGGTTGTGAGGGTTTGTCGGATGGTACTTCTTTAGTTTCCTTCCTGGAGTTGTTCATCGGCTGGCGAATGGCTACTGGCCATTACATTCCAGTGGAGGATCCCATCTCACGAAGGTGGGTGGATCCGGACAATCTGCTGGTAGATTGTTTTTGAGGCACCTTGGCACACCGGATGTCGATCTTTCGGAGGGTTTGTTTTGGCAATTTTTAAGGAGCTTGGTTTGGTTGTTTCTCCGGGTGGTGTGGTTTTGACTCACTGCAACGTTGTGAAGATGCCTGGTGTGATGGTGTGCTGGCCCTCGCAGCTGGCCACTAGAGTGGATAGCTTTTGAGAGGACAGTTTCATAGATCCCCGTTGAGGTCTAATGTCGATGTGCCGTAGATGATCGCAAGCTCCACTGCTCAACATGAGCTGTGGCTTGGACAGATTCGCAAGTTGCGCTATGAATTGTGCAAATTCCATGACAGAAGCCCATTCTTCGTCGGAAGGTCACCAAGCACAGCTTGCGTACTCGGAATTATCATTCCCTCGCGGCAGGGCACAGCAGTTATCTCACCTTCAATGACACTCAATGTCTTGTATCAGCTTAGACTCAGAGGTTGAGTTTACATACTTCAGTTTTGCATCAACCAAGCTGCTATGGCACTTTTCATCAGCCACGAAGAGGTGCACTCATCTTCTCCTCCTTCTTCCACTTGCCATCCCGCAGAGCAAAAACAATTTAAAAAAAAAATAGCCGAGGGCTAAGCACGAATTGGGTGGTCGCTGAGGCACCTACCACTAGTGAACAAATTGGTGGCAAGAAACGGCTCGTCCTGTTGACTGTATATCGATAGTGCTTCTTCCTTCTCAATCAATCGCCTCACCGCAAACAGCAAGACCACCATGCATGCACTTGGACAACTTTCCACAAAACATGCACTTGTTTTTGATTACGTATGTTCTGCTGTGCTTGTCTTCACTCAATCTTGACCAAGGCAGAGTGGACATGAACGCAAACCGTGAAATCACAGGACACATTGCAAACATGGACGCTCAATCTTTGGAATTCCCTTTCAAAACATTTCGCAGAACAAAAAATGTACAGTTTGTACAAAAATGGATTGAGGTCACAGCACCTTCTTCAAATAATGGATTGAGGTCACAGCACCTTCTTCAAATATGCTTGACGACGTTCAAGTTGAGATACATTGCATCTTATCAAAGTTCAATTCAGGACCACCAAAGACTACTGCAAAATAAAACACTATTAAAAAACAAGGTGAGCCCGCAAACCCAAAAGCAAGAACCCCAAAATCACTGAGACGTTCCAAACTCCAGCCGCTCCATCTTCCATCCGCAGCCACTTCCAGCAAAGAGCCCACCAAAGCTGATCATGATGGCTTGAGAATTCCCTTAGTTTTCTTTTTCGGGTGCATTTTGAGGGTGTGATCCGCGCCCTTATTTTCCAATTGTTCAAGAAACTTCAAAAGATCTTCAGCCAGAGAAACACAAGTTTGTTTAAAGTTTTGGGTGTTTCAAGTCATGCAAACACACATATATATATATATAACAATAATTTTCTCAATTTCCAGAAATCTGCTGAAAACAATAAAAACCTGACCTATCAAAACCTTTCGAAGTCTACTTTTGTCTTTTGGATTCTTTTGGCTTGTAGAAGGCCGCGGTCACAGGCCGAAACCAGCACTTACAAGGGTAAGAGGTAAAGGGACTGCACCGTGAACAGGAAAGGCAGCTCCAGCTCGTTCAATTCAAACTATAAAGAACGGATTCAACAAACAGAAGGCAAAACCAGCCTCGGTTCACAGAATACTGAGTATACTGCGAACGGAACATTCTCCAGCTTGCTGCAGTGCTTCAGCAATGGACTGATCGCCTGGCGCACTTCAGACCCGGCAAAATGCACAGCACACAACGTTTGTTGGGGCATGGCCTTTCTGCAGCCTCCGACTAGGCCGTTTCACAAACCCAGTGAAGAACATGTTCATGTTTGCTGCAGACCATACAGGCACCGACACAGGAAGCCTGCTCTGGGAAGTTCAAGTCCCCCGCCAGAATTGTGTGAATTGTTTCATAGTCCTCCTTCAGCAGGCAACATGGATCCAAACCAAGCAGGCCAAGATGAATCAAAATTATGGAGTTGAAGAATATCGACCTCTGACCTGCTACGAATAACACAGGGGCTTCTCTTGGTTGGGCTACCAAGTCACAGAATACATGTCACCAGGAAGATGCCCAGGTTTTCCACAGACCTCTTTTGACCATACCTTTGGTTTGGTTTCGCCTCACGGAGTTGCCTGTTGATCTATTTCACTGTTCAACATGAAGCATCATCACGATGTTTGCACAAAGTTCAACCTGCGATCGCATCTCTTCAATCACTTCTCTTCTTTGGGGCCCAGGCGTGGTCATACAATCCGGAACAAAGCTCTGTGAGAACCTGCCACCACATTTTTGAGCCTACCACGGAAATTCTAAAGGAGCCTGATGGTTTACTTGGCCACACGAGTCACGATAGAGCTGCCTGTGCAGCTTGATCTGCCAGTGAGGGGCAGAAAATTCGATAGAAACTCAGCACCAAACACCAAGCGGACACGCCTAGCCGGTCGGTATACCCGTTGGGCGGGCCTTTCGGAAGCTTCGCCTGGGTTGGGCGCAAGGCTTCTTTGCCGCTTGGCTTCGTACTGGGATTTCGGCACTTTGCCAGGCGCTTTCCGTTATTAGCGCTCAGAGCACTAAACCCACATCGCCTGGTTTGGGACACGAACAAGAAAGCCCTTGGAAGAAGCTTCTCGTTGCAGGCGATCAGCACCGGTCAGCATTCTGTAATCAGTATATATAACTAGTTATCATATAATATATATATATGTATGTATGTGTTTACAATCATGTACATATATGTGAATATTTAAAAAAGTAAAGCCCCTTTTCCTTGCAACCCCAAGCTAGCAGCTTCGGGATATGGATGGTCAGGGTTGTGAGACAACGACGTGTTTGTGCTAGGTTGCAAAAACCGTTGACTCCGCCTGGAACCCGTGAAAACCGACTGAATTCGATGGGCTGGCGCCCATACCAGCCAGGGCCAAAGCCCTGCCAAGTTTCTGGATCAACTGGACCGTTTTCTTCACGTCCTTGGATGTCTTTCGGCATTCCTTCAGAATTCGAGCATTTTCGGACTGCAGGCCCACCACGTCAATTGGTTTCACATTGCCTTTGAGTTTGGAAATTCCCCGACAAAACTCTGTGATCGTAACCAAGCCATCTCCGTCATCTAGAATTTCAAACAAAGCCCCCCCAGTCGTGCACGGTCACATCAAGAACTTTGAGGTAGTACTGCACGCTAGGCAGGCTCATGGTTTCCATGAACTCTTCCAATGTCAATAGACCATCCCCATCATTATCAGCCAAATGGAAAAGAGCTTCGATCTTGCTCTGGTAGTTTTTGTACACGCGCTCCGTGTCTTCAAGCATCATGTCGGCATCATTGGATGCACTTGTGAGCGTCTCTTTCAAAAAAAGGGCGGTCACAATTTTGATGACAGCAAACACCACTAGAGCAATGTAAAACAAGAAAGGCACAGCATACCAACTGCTGACTTTTGATGTCACCGGTCTGACACGGTTTGGCCAAGCTCCACTGAACGTTATCTCGAACATTGTGTACAGGGTTCGCCAGAAGTTGCCATAATATTGCCGCAGTTCAAGCCTATCTGCCAAGCTTGCAGCGTTGTCAGTTATAAACAGCTGAAGCGCCTGACATATGGCCAATGCAAAGCCAATTTGCAGAATCATCAGTAGAACCATCGACCAAAAGAGGGCACCGATACTTGCAACACACGTCCCCACAAGAATTCGCAACTGCCTGAACAAAGACACCTTAGCATGCCGCCAGTACAAAAAGAATCAATTCACATCACCAAACTCTTGGGTTTTCATCTAAATGGTAACGCCTCATACCTCTAAGCGAGCAAACCAATTATATATTCTGGTAAATATCTCTATTTAACGCTTTTGAATTAGATTCAAACATGTGCGAGTGTGAGTGGAATTGACTGGATTTGTCTTATGTTCGCCGGACCCAGGATAACTCTGTGAATCTTGAACATAACAAAAAACAAAAAAAACTACATAAAGCAAAAGCAAAAGAAAGCAAATCCAAAAAACAAAGAAAAGCAGATGAACTAAACGACGGTTGGCCCGAGAGCGGGACAGGTGATTGTCAAGCACTTCCTAGTAAGGAAATCGTTACAATATCCCCCGTGATTGTTCATAGGCGCGCTGATTTTGCAGTTTATAAACTTTGTGGGTTTATAAAATGTGTGGGATATGTTTTTGTTTATAAAATGCAAAACCAACTAGTTTACAAAATGACCAGCACAGGTTGTGATAGGTTAAGATAGAAATCGACATCCAGGAAGAAACACTTTATAAAATGCGAATTGCTCATCGGAAATGTCCGTAAGAAGCCAAATCCGGATACTTTATAAAATGAAAGTTCGTCGTGTCAAGATCTCAAGATTCTGAAATAGTTAAATAATTATTTTTTAGATTCTTTAGTAATGATTCAGGTTCTGAATTTTCAGATTCTGAAAATTTCTATTTTCAATAATAAAAGACAGGAATTAGACCAGCAAACTATCTAAAAATATTGATTTTTCACATCAAAAAATCATACACTTTAAGAAATGGCCTCCAACCTCTTCAAACATCAGTGGAAGACAGGAACTGAAGGAATATGACCAGGAAAATAACTAAGAATTAAAAATTAACTAGCTACTTTTTCTACACTTTTTCTCCTCTCCCCCTGTCTCTGTGTCTATTCCCTTTACGGGGGGAGAGCGGTGAGCACCCCTCGGCCCCCAACCTGTTCGCCGGTTCCCGGCTCGAACGGTCTCCCGGTAAAGGACCCAACACCGGTGAACCCGTTCGGACCGCTGCCGCACACCGCTCCGCTCCCCCACCGTAAAGGGAGCTTGTGGTGGCAGCAAAAAATTGAAACTCGGCAAAAGACAACCTCGATGGAGTCTTATAGGTGGACGAACTGAGCCTGCTCCGCCCCAAAAGCAGCCCTAAATCCGGGCCTTACCGGTAAGGCCCGGATTTCCACCTCCAAGGGCACCAGCAGAACAGGTTGGAATACCGACGGATGATCCGACGTCCCTTTTTCTTGCAGATGTGATGTTGGGTCCTGCCACGGGGTGTCGGCCGCACACCGCTCTCCCCCCGTAAAAGGGAATAGACCCAAAGACAGGGGGAGAGGAGAAAAAGTGTAGAAAAAGTAGCTAGTTAATGTTTAATTCTTAGTTATTTTCCTGGTCATATTCCTTCAGTTCCTGCCTTCCACTGATGTTTGAAGAGGTTGGAGGCCATTTCTTAAAATTTAGGATTTTTAGAAAAATATGAAAAATCAATACCCTTTTAGACAGTCCAGAACATGATCTTTATAAAATGAGAAATCATGTTCTGACCATCCTCTGACAACTCGACAAGTGAATGTTTACAACATGAGATTACGGGGTTCACCTGCCCTTTATTACTGTCATTCAGTGTCCAAGTTAGTAAAGTTTATAAAATGACGATACTCCAGATCTTATGTAGTTATCCAAAAAAACAAAAAACAAACCCTAATGTTTATAAAATGTGTCTTGGAATTTGCATTTTGTAAAGGGAAAGGATCTGCATTTTATAAGCCCACAATCACGGGGGATGTTACAATCGAGTTGTCCAAGAGCCATGACATCTTAATATTAAGAGAAAAGATATGTAGAAAGAGAAGAGGGGGCGGTGAAGGAGCGACAATGTGGACGTGCAGGTGTGATATAGATGTGCAGATGTGCGGGTGTGTGGAGGTAGAGAGGTAGATCTGCGGATGTGAGCATGTGAAGATGTAAATGTACAGAGGTGAGGGGGTGTAGACGTAGATGCGCAGATGAAGCGGCAGCGCAACGCTGTGGCTCAGGAGCGCCAACCTTGATGCATTTCTCGCTGTGCAAGCACATGGACCGCCAATCATCCCGCTCACCAGCGGCCTTTCGCACGAGACTTCCTCCAAACGTGAAGCGCGATCAATCCAAAACGCGATCTCACCTGCATTTCGCGCACTCAACACGCACGATCTCCGCAGAGGGTTGCGCCGGACTGGGCCAATACGCAATCTCACCTGCGCCCTCGACGCGCACGATCTCCGCATAGGGTTGCGTCGGACCGGGCCAAAACGCAATCTCACCTGCACTCCGCGCCCTCGACACGCACGATCTCCGCAGAGGGTTGCCCGGGACCGGGCCAAAACGCAATCTCACCTGCATTTCGCGCCCTCGACACGCACGATCTCCGCAGAGGGTTGCGTTTCGTGGTGCTCCGGCGGCACCGCCCCCGGCCTTAAGAGAGAAAGAAAGAAGAGCGACAGGATACGCAAATGTGAGGTGTGCAGATGTGAAGATGAGCAGAGATTTAGATGTGCAGATGTGAAGATGAGCAGAGATGTAGATGTGCAAATGTAGATGTGCAGGTGTGAAGATGAGAAGAGATGTAGATGTGCAAATGTAGATGTGCAGATGTGAAGATGTGAAGATGTAGATGAGACGTAGTTCTACAAATGCTTTTTTACGAAAAGCCCTTCGCGGACGCTCTCGGGAAAAAGCAAAAGAAAAATATAACAAATCCAAAAGTCAAAAAACAAAAACAAATGAAAAGCACAGAAAAAATAAAGCAAATCCAAAAAGCAAAAAGCAAGCAAATGAAAAAGCAAACGCTTAAAAAACAATCCAAAAAGCGAAAGCAATTTTCTGTGTGTTTTCCCGCTTGTTTTTTGCTTTGTGTTTGCTTTTGTTTCTCGTTTTTGTCCGCTTTTTGTGTTTTGTTTCGCTTTTTTGCTTGCCAGCATGTTTCCCCTTTCTTTTTCGCATGTGTCTCGCTTTTTTTCACTGTCTTTTTTCACTTGCCGTTTTTTGCTCTTTTGGTTCGCTTTTGCCGTTTTTTTCGCTTTTTGGTTCGCTTTGTTTTCGCTTTTTGCTATTTCATGTGCTTTTTTTGTTTCGCTTTTTGCTTTCTCATCCATGTTACAAAATGGGGTAGGGGGTCCTGATTGAGATTTTATAGATATAAAACGGCGCGGTGTGACCCCCAATGCGTTGATACAATGAGCCAGCTCTATAACATGAATGTGCTGACCCTCAAACGTCTTATAAATTGATGCGGTTTGATACCATCAAGCTAACTGGCATGAAGAGGGTGTGATGTCTATGAAATTCACCGTCCTGACACCACATTCAACATCAGATAACACCAGCAAGCCTCCATCATGAACCCTTGCGTTTCCAAGCTGTGCGCAACTGCATGCCACAATGTGTGTCCACAATTGTTTGCTATAACGTCACTCGTATTTACCATCACTAATGATTACTCTATAAAATCCTACGCCAGGAAGGTTTCTCTATAAAATCAACGTATCAACGTAGTGACCCTCTTTTGTATATATAACAATTTAAAACACATGTTGACCCTCTCATTATATAAAGAGGTATTGGAACATAGATGCTTTTTTATGTGTTTTTTTCCACTTTGTGTGTCGCTGTTTTTTCGCTTTTTGCTTTTTAATTGCCGTTTTTTGCTTTTGGGATCTGCTTTTTTGGGCTGTTGCTTCTTCATCTGTTTTTTTTTTTTTTTTTTTTTTTTTTTTTTTTTCTTGTGCTTTTTGTAGTTGCTTTTCTTTGCTTTTATTATTTGGCAAAACCATCAGAGATAGCCCAAGTGGTTTACATAAGATTTGTCAAACATCAAAGATGTCACAATAATGGAAGCCCAAACTTGCATTGGTGGTCGTCTCGGTGTCTGTTTCTAGGTCGGCAAGCATTGTATGCAAGATCGTGTTGACAAAACTGCAGCATGACCAGGAACAAAACTCTTGTACGCTGAAATAATTTTACAAAAATAACCAGGACGTGGAATCAGAATACTACGAGCAGACCGGAACACCCCTACTGATCTGCACAGAAAAGGGCTCAAGTCTTCGATTTGATGACACAATAGCGGATCCCAAATGAAACCCACATGTAGACTTCCAAAAAGACCAAGCCATGAATGCTCAAGCAGGACAACTGTGCATACGCCAAGTGTGGGCAAGAGTACCTCCCGGCAATATCAACAGCTACATGTCAGGTGAAAACAGCTATACATATACATACATTGTTCAATCCAGAAGTGTAAAAAGGCTATACCGCGCCCTTTTTGGATTACTTTGTCCTTTTATGTTCATAGGTCCTGTGTATAAAACAGTATCCTAGTGACTTGCTGTAGCTCGGTGGAGCCGGTGTACATTCCATAACTGAAAGTTACAAGTAGAAGCTCTTGCTTTTTCCAAATTCCAGCATTGAAACGTGGAATGCCCCAAAAGTACACGGAAAATGTCGTTTGGGAGCATTTTTAGTATACTACTGTAAACAGAAATTAGAACAGGTATTCAAAGTTTGAGTTGTGGTGCAACTAGTAAAAAATATCACACGGCATGTCTCCTTCCAGCTTGAGGATGGCAAACCACACTCCTGTCCTTTGTTCTGCTTTGTCCTCTCTTTTCTCCTCGCCTTTCCTTCACTTTCCGTCTTGCGCCTTTCCCTCCCATCTTCCTGCATGTTCCACTCTTTCCCCTCCATTGGATTTCTATCCCCCGCCTTCTCTGACATGATGTCTGCTGTGTGGCATTCTAAGTCTAATTTGTCCCTTGCACGATTCCTCATTTCCATCCAAGAGGCTCCTGGACACGGTCTAGACATGTTGATGCACAATTCGAGCCGTGGCCTTTCTGCACTCCTGCTGTGAAACTGTGGTTCTTGTAATGCATGCGAAGTACCCAAATTCCTCCTTTTCCATGTTCCCCACCAGTTCCCCAAAAAGCAAGCTCCTGGACACAATTCAGAAAGTATGATTTGTTCCTTTGGCCGAGGGTACCCTTGTCCCTGCCAGTCTTGCGTGCTTCCTTCCCCGTTCCCGTCGCTTCTTTCCCTGTGCTTTCCTCTCCTTTCCTTTGTGTTCTTTCTTCCTTGCCCTTTTGGTGTCCTTCCCCGTCCTTTCTGTCCCAAGCCTCTACCTCCCCCCTTCATTCTCATCAACCTTCTTGAATATGTCTGTTGTGGGCATTCCAAATTTACGACTTGTCCTTGCCATGTTCCTCGGCATTTGCCTCAGAAAAGCTCCTGGACACGATCTACGCGTGTCACTCATGTCACTTATGCCTTTGAGCAGTCAAAATCAACCCTATCCCCTTCCATGCTTGTATGTTTCTCCTTCCCATTCCTATCCATTCTTTTCCACTGCTTTCCTTTTGTTCTGTTTTGTCTTCTCCTTCTCGTTAGCATTGCCCTCCCATCTTCTTGTATGTTCCACTCTTTCCCCTCCCTTGGCTTTTATATACCCTGCCTTCTCCGCTTCGCGTCCCATTCACAAGGCATTCCAGGTACACAACCTTCCCACGCCATTTTGCGCATGTCGCTCCTAAAACCTCTCTGACTGAGCCCAGGGCCTAGAGATGTGCCTATTACTATACAGGCTTCTGGACACTCTCTAGGCATGTCATGTGTATGCTTTCGAGTCGTGGCCTTTTCCCTTTCTTCCAATCGTGGCAATTTTGCCCTTGTCCTCCAAAAGTCTCAGCAAGCTGCCCAAAAAATAGCCGTATATAAACCCTTGGCATCACAAACCAGCATTCCAAGCTTATGTGCCTGTGCATGGCCGTGGCAGGTTCCACAACCACATGCATGCAAGAACAGGTCCAAAATGTTGAAAACGTGTAAAACACGGCGACAACTGCATGTTCCCTGCAATTTTGGCTGCAAATTCCCTAAACATATCAGGGTTTTGAGCCACTTCTCTTGACCCATTAAACCAAAAAAACGGCACCAAATTCACGGTACACCACTACTATCACTGTCCTGTTCACCTCGCTGATTTCAGGATTTCCAACATTGCATGCCATCCTTTGGTCTTTTTATATATATATATAACTATAACTGCATCTCTTCAAATGTGCATTAACATGTTTACGGGGCTTCCAGCGGCTTCCAGGTTGCGGGAATACACCAACCTGGATCTTCTAACATCTTCTAACTAGACTCGGACGAGGGACAGAAGACCCGCATCATACACTGACACTACCACGGATTGAATCAGGTGTTCATTCAAGTTTGCGGCGGACCCCATCCCAAAGTATCTCTCATACACAGTACATGGCATTTGCCTACACATAGAAACAGGATGATGGGCCAATGGCTGGGAAAACAAAGAGTTGCCGTTGTGCCGGGTTGGTGCTTGAGAAGCAGGTAAGTAATTAATATGCCAAATCTGGTGGCATGCCTTCATTACCAATGTGCAATCCGTATTCTGTGTTGTTTGCGCTTGCAAGGATGCGCAAACCCCCATTATGCTAGCCATTTAGAGTCTACAACTACAACCATAGCGGCAAGACACCAAGTGGTCGATCAGAAACAGCGCGAGGAACTGATTGCGCCGAGAAGCAGTTTTGAAAATCCGCAAGGTGCGCACAATCCGCACCAGCTTGATCACTCTGATCGGGGTGGCATTCTGCTGCTGATCTCCTAGCAACCTTTGTCAAAGCACGCAACAGGTAAACCAGGAATCAGGAACCAACATGTACTTTCACCATACTTTACAGTAACTTATTGCGATGTCTAAGGGTCTGGCACTGGGAGCGCAAGAAGTTCAAATGCGTTGATCGCAACCAGCACTGCATCAAACATGTTAAGGTACATCCATCCTTCAATTCGGTCAAAGTACCATTCCTTTCGAAGGATCACGATCCGCAGCCCTACATCCAAAAGTAAATGCTGAAGAAAATGTACTCCGCAACCTCAAAAGTCAAGTCAGACACACCATTCCAGGTCTGCTCCAATAGTCCAAGGGCATAATCTGCCTCAGCGGCCTGGTACTCGGTCATTGCTGCAATGAAAATGAGATTGATTATCACCACCACACTCATGTAGGAATCCATCGATCTCTTGATGAAAACCTTGAAGGGTGGATCTGGTGCCAGCTTCTCAGCCATGATGTGTTTGCCCAAATTTTTGCCCGACTTGACCTTGGGAATGGGAGGGGTTGTTGGCGTATCCACGTTAGCCTCATCACTGCTCAGAGGTAACGCGAACAAGTCCGAAGCCTCACTGAGCGCAAAGGAGTTGGTTCCGGCCCCACTCACATCCCTTGACAGTAGCTGACTCGAAATTCTGAGGTGTTGGGGTTGCTGCAGGATACTTCTGATGACTGCTTCTTGCTCTGCAAATTTTGCATTCAGAACATCCAAGAGCCATGCCTGAAGCTCAGTCTTATCGACCTCCTTTGAGGCCCACATCTCGCAATAAACTATGCACCAAGCTCGCTAGACTGACTCCCTGATCTTGAGCAAACATGTGGGATAACGAGCGATGTAAGCAATGCGCAAACCAATGCAAGCTGTTCAAAGCCAAATCTGGCACAGAAAAGTCATGTGTCGTCCAGCAACTCAGACCACGGCGAACGGGGGCAACCATGTTCCACCTTGGCTGTTCAAACATTGCAGTTGATGTTGTTATCTATATAGATGCCATACAATACATACGGACACACTAACTAGTAAAGTACAATACAAATATATGTGTTTGTTTAATAAATATATATATATATAAATCGATATTGTTTCATAGCCATCGTGTGCCGATTTGTCCGTTTTCCTAGCATGTTCACGGTCTTATTCAGCACACTCCCTTTAGGAGGTGCGTTTCGGAGAAGAAAGAGGGGTGAGAGTCCGTCGAAGATCTTGATGGATTTCTTTACATTCGCGAAAGAGCTTGGCCAGCTCATGCTGCAGCACAATGATGTCCAAAGCTCGGGCCTGCCCCTTGAGCTGCATTAGCCCTTTGCAAAACTCGGCGATTGTGATGCGGCCATCACCATCATCCAAAATCTCGAAAAGAGGTCCGGTATCTCTAATGTTTACCTCCATTGACTGCAAAAACCCTTGCACACTGGGAAGGGTAAGGGCTTGGACAAATTCGTCAGGCGAAAGGTGCCCATCTCCGTCATCATCAGCTGCATGAAAAAGTTCTTGCAACTTCATGTTTGCTTCGACTGCAGAGCGTCGATTGTCTTCCATCACCATGTCGGCGTCATTTGCTGCACTTGCTAGTGTCTCCTTCAAGAAAAGAGCCGTCACTATTCTAATAACTGCAAACACCACCAGTGTGATGTATGCGAGAAAAAGGACGGCATACCATGCATCAACCTGTTCCACGATAGGTCTCACAACAGCTGGCCAACTGCCACTGTGCGTTATCTCAAACATCGTGTACAGAGCTTTTAGAAAGCTACCATACAAGCGGTTGACTTCGATACGAGTGCTCTCTTCGGTGCCTGGGTCCATCACTACACCCTGCAAGGCTTGGCAAATAATCAATGCAAAGCCTACCTTCATCACCATCAGCAAGATCATAGACCAAAAAAGAGCACCAATACTGGCAATGCAGGTCCCCACTAAAAGCCGGAGCTGCCGAAATAGCTGAACCTCAGCGTTTGACAATGCAACAGCGTTGAGTGCCACACCTCGCAGGCTCTAAGCGCACAACTCTACAAGCATAACTGTTGTAAGAACCGGTGGCGACTCCCTCTTCTGAAGGTAAACGTGATCCTTCATGGGATAGTTAAGAAAACGCTCGTGATGCTGTTGACTGAACAAATCCTGCCCTGCTTCTGCAAGGAAAATATAAAATAACTATATATACTGCAAGGATGATATCGTTCTAGGAACAAGTAGCTACTAGGGGCTCCTGGCCTTCCTACTGGGAGCAAGGACGCTACTAGGGGCTCCTAGCATCGCTACTAGGAACAAGTAGCTATTAGGAGCAAGTACCCTTTCATTTACTCTTTAACTCAGGCAAGATCAAAACCTGGCCTCAACGGCAAAACATCTGCTCTACTTGTATATACCTGTATGTCACACCAGCCAGAAGAATAAGGGTCTCTGCACCGATGTCTGTTGGTTGTGGAAGAATGAGAACAAAGAAGGTAAGTGTAAGGGCCTATTCCAAAAAAGCCTGCTAAACCAAAGAACGTGCCTTCTTTATCCTCTTTTTTGGTTTGCAGTCCAGGGCACTGTCTTCACAATACGCAAAGTACGCGCAATGCGAAAAAGCTTGATGACCCGAATGCTGTTCACTTGATCCGGGTCGCTTCCAAGCACTAGCCTCAGCTGTTGGAGTGCGGCCTGCCCCAATCATCGCCAAAATCCTCTACATTTTTGGGCACATGGCACAATTAAAGCTTCTGCAATCCCAACTAAGGCTGGCACAGCGGTAGAAGCAGCAGCTCAACCGCGTTCACAGCTACGACGCATGCATCAAAAACATTCAGAAACATTATGCCTTCCCTCTTGTCATAGTACCATTCAGATCGCAATATGATAATCCGAACGAGCACATCAATGGCATAAGTAGAAAAGAAAACGTATTCAGCAACCTGGAAGAATGTTTCACCAATGCCCCATTCTGGCGGTGGTCCAACATTGAGCATACTGTCCGCATTTGCGGCAGTCCATTGCGTCTCCAGAATCATGAAAATCAAATTTACGAGGACGACGATGCCCATGTAGCCGTCAAGCGGTCCTTTCACAAAGGCCTTCATTGGAGGGTCTGGTTCTAACTTCTCGCTCATGACTTGAAGTCCCAATCTGCCTGCACGCGTGACCTTGCTCACAGCATGCGCTGATGTGTCCATGTGAGATTCCAGCTTCGATTCTTCATCGGGCGAATCGAAATCACTCACTTCCACTACTTGCTCTTTGGGCTGCTCAAAGCAGAGTTGGTTAGCGTTTGAATGCCACGAATGCGGCTTATGTTCCAGCAACTCACGAATCAAAGCTTCCTGCTTAGCAAACTTCGCATCCAGAACTTCTAAGAAGAACTGCGGTGTCAATTGAACATTCTTTGCCATGCCCGAATCACCAGGTGTTGGCATCTTTTCCGCCGAGATCTAGTTGAACATGCAGCACGCTTCTTGGGCCACAAATGCCGAGGATAGCGTATGATGCGCAGCAATGACCTCCAGGTTCACGTTGATATACATATATACATATATTATATGTATATGTATGTATATATAACTATATATATATATCCCTTTCGGCAGTACCACCGTCACATGTTTGACACCCTGCAGCAGGACAACTTGGCAAAAGGGATGCAACCCAAAAACTCACAGTCATGAAATTAGTTGGGGTGTAAAGTCACCGGAGCCATGTATCTTCATGTATCTTCCTGATGTTGCTTCCCCAAGTCGTCCTGCAATGCATCCGCTGCAATCACTCTTTTCATTTGCTGGTCTTCTAGTCAATTTCCTGAACCCCAATTGGGCTGAGAGGCTAAGAGGATTAATTAGCCCCGGAGATCAAATATCCCCGGCATCTACTTAATGACTTCATTCTACACAGGCATCTTGCACGAAGCTTCTCAGAGTCTGGAACAAATCCACATCGTCAATTCCTATGTATTTTTTGAACTCTGTGTGCTGCAGTCGGTCCATATTCTGCAAAAGGGCTTTAGCCGCCAACGGCTCGCTCTCCAGTTCTTGGAAAGAGTTTATGAAAGTTCTGATGGTAAAAAGAACTGAGGAAGGATGATGGCATAGTCGTCTCAATGTTTGGTATTCAACCTTTAGCCATGCGGATTCAGCTAGGCCTTTCTGGCCAATCTTGTATTTTAGTTCTTCAAACAGTAAGTTTCTTTCAGCTGTTGATATGCCTTGATTGCGATGAGGGTAGCGGCTGTAGCCTGCCATGATGTCGTCACTCCAGCTCACGTTCCAGTTGCTCCGCCACATAGGGCGATCGTCCCTCAACGTGGCAAAAACTTTTGCAACAGGCTTCTCCAAATCATTTTGGTATTGAGGCACCTTGCTGTGTATCTGCTCCATGTTCATTCCAAAGCGTTCATGGAAGCGTGTGAAACTGAAAAGCACAGATCCCGCAACGACCGTCCCATCCTCGACGATCACCAAATCCTCCAAAACAAGCCTCGAGAAGGGGCCGGCTGGGACTTGGCGAGCTTGACCAACCCATTCTGTCTTGTCAACTTGTGGCATCCAAAAGAATCTCATGACATGGTCTAGTCGTAGCCGAGTTTGCAATTTGACCTATATAGTATATAGTTGGACTATGTTGGAATACAGCTTCACAGTTTCATCTTTCGCTACAATGTACAATTTCCCCGGCTTTGCCTGGAGGCCAGTTCCAAAGGAAAATGCGCAAAGTCCCCAACGCGGTACTCCATCTGCCAATCTGCTGCATGCAACGTGATTGTGGTATCAGGTCCATATTTGGAGCCAAGAGATGGAACAGCAGCAACCTGGAAATTCTCTGGATAGCGTTGTGGCAAATAATCCAGCAAAAGCTCTAACACTTCGTGTTGTGGTCCCAGGCAACCTTTAGACTGAATCAAATGCTTGTCGCGCGATGGCGACTGGAAGATTTCATGCTTCTTCTGCAGGTGTGCAGTCGACGGCTCAAAGAGGATCCAATCCTTTACCTGAAACGACGGGGCGAAAGCACGCCAAAGGCAGGCCAATGAACCCCACCCAGCCAGAAAGGCCATGAAAGACCAAAGGCCACTTTGAACGGTCAAAAAGCTTAAGCTAGAGGCACAACAAGCCCAGTCTGTCCCCATCTTCCAACTTCTCCACCCTACATCTATCATAGGTTAATCTGGCAAGCCCAAATAGTCTCATGAAGTGCGAGGTTCAACCATTTCACCACACCTACCCTCGTGCATTTCGCATCAAAATGACCAAGCCGCATCAAGACGGTAGAGGTTCGGTCTCAGTCTCCCTCGTGGGGTCACTGTCTCAGTCAAATTGCGGCGAAGCCAAGTAAAGGCAGAAGGCTCTCTTCGCATGGGCTCAGAACTCAGGCCTAGATTCGGCCTAGATCTACTGCGTCTACCTTTTCACCACTGAGTCATCGCACCAAAAAAGCTCTGTCAGTGCCCTGAGAAATCTGTTTGTAACAATGAGTGTCCCTGTAAATGTGCGTGTGTATCTAGGCCTGTCCAAGTCTGGTTGCGGTTGGGCAGTGCTAATTACAGTAAATGGAACTTAAGTGCCTCTTGGAGGAGCTTGAAGCGGGAGCAGACAAGGTGCACACATGCCAATGAAGATTGCTCCATGTGCATGCTGGCTTGTGAGTAACCCCGTATCGCCTCCGGCAGAACAGCTACTTCGGGCCCGACCGGCAAAACATAGGAAGCAGCCGCGCCATCTGCACCTACGAGAAGTCAAGTGTGCATCTCAGTTGTTGCAGTAGCATTACTTTTCATCTACATAGATGATTCAAATTACCGGTATGTACATAAATATGTACATATCCTGAATGGCGACAGTCAATCCTCCTCTTGATGGTGCAAACTCAAGTATGATCGAATATGACTATCCAACTTCGTGGCCTCTTCTGGCTGCTGCACCGTATTTGAGAAAACCTGAACCCTTGCAAACAGAGCTGCGCAACAACTTTGATCTTGATAGCAGCGGAAGTTGTGCTGGGCTCACTGCTCAACCTTCACGCAGCAAAACAAGGTCGGAATATAGGTTCAGGGGAAGCAGGGTGAGAAGCAACTCCAAACATTTCCTAGCCGCGGCACGTGCAGGGGACAAAGCTTACTGTCTCCTACCAGAGATGCCTCAAATGTACATCCGGGCAATCGCAAGGCTGAGCAGTGCCTCACTTGCTGCTTGGCAGCTGACTGCCACGAAAGCTTCGTCTCTTCTGACAACTAGTGCATCCAGCATCAACTCCCAAGGAGTCCTTGCTGCATCTTTTCTTGAGGGCAACTGTGGTGGGGTGGACGAAGCTGATTCCAAAGCAACTCCGCTTTGTCCCAGAACGAATGCTCTGGGATGTCGTCTTGAATTGCTTGCGCCATGCGCAATAAGCGTTGAGTGACACATGCTTTGGAACGTGAAGTCAGGGCAAACGCTGACGATTAGGAGAAGTGTGGTGGTTTTTAATTGTGCACTTTCACGATATTCTCTCAGAAGGCCTTGGCCCATTCCTTAGCTGATTCGAGCTGTTGCGCCTGCAAGTGCAAGCAAACAGCACCTGCAAGAATACACGCAGAGCTCAAAGGAGACCTACCACAACGTGCATAGAATGCGTGACTCACCGTTCTAGTGGTTGGTTTTTGGAACTGAGGGCTTTCAATCTATTGGTATGCGCACTTTTCCACCAAAGATCCATGGCAGGATCTTCCAGAAGACTGTCAGGGTCCCCCTGTTCAGGGCAAACCGGCTTTCCAGCATCTGGAGGAATTTCCCATCCCTCCTGGCGACGCAGCATTTCATTTAACAGCTCTAAGCTGGCAACAAAAATGCAGTGTTTGTCACAGCCCGTCGCTTCCTGAATCTTCCGCCGGTCTGGTAACCAAGGTGCTTGGAGGGACTGACCAGCAAGGCTGTTCCAATTGAAGCCTTGACTGAAAGATCTGGAGCAGAACACCGCATTGGGAACGGCAACTGCTCCCGGCCTGAAAAGTACGGATGCTCTTGAAGGTCCTCGGCGCCAAAGCACAAGGATTGTCAGAAAAGACCCGGGCAAATGCATCAGCACCCGATGAAGAAAACAGCCCACCTTGGCTCCATGAGAGGAAGCACACAAGCGCAGCTCAGGGGTTCGCTCCAAGAGCTGCGAGATCAAACCTGAGACATTCTGCAAAGGCTTTTCGTCGGACATATACATATAATGCATATATGTTTAAACAATCCTGTATACATATAAATATATATATATACATATGGACCTATTACACTGTGTAAATTGTATGTAATTACGTGTATATACATGTGTTGCAAATCCCATAGACATGGCGGGAAAGGCTTCTTCAACTGCACAAACACAACTCAAACGGGTCCCATGTTGGGAATGGTCCAAAACTCCAGGGCGCTAATTGCGGTCTTGTCCGTGATATAGCTTGGAAATGCCAGCGGTGCCTATCACGTGGACTCTGCCCAATTCTTCCAAGGCTGCACTTCTGGCAGCTTCGTAAAGTAAGGTAGATTGAGTAGCACAAAGGCTCGGCCCTTGCGCCTCCATGATCTCCTTGAGCAGCTGCAACTGATCATCAGAATCCCTGCCTGGGCGGTATTTCCAATTTGCCACTCGGCTATCACTTGCACTCCAACCGGACTCTAACCGAAGAAAGGGAGAAAAATTGATGCGTACATTCAAAGGACTCGCCCAACAGTAACTGCACAAGACCATAGCAAGCGGGTAGAGCCAAGAGTCCAAAGGGGAGTGGCCCCACGATGAACTCGTGCATCATGACCTCAGCTTTTGGACGTGTGTATGTTGGGCATGCGGCACACTTTAAGAGATTTCAGGCATCTAAGGACAATTGAACTTGCGGAGAGGAGTCTAAGCCAAGCGCTCCCAACGCCCACCAATCCACAGCACACGTGTAACCTGTCAGCTTCGTGCTTAGTTACTGCATCACACGTGAAATCAACATATATATGTCAACCAAATCGAGCTGAAAATTGAGTACAAAATGGAAAATCTAAAGCATATCTGAACATTACATTCCGGTGCCCAAATTTCAATTGTGCAAAAGTACCATGGCCTTTTCCAATGATGCTCTCAGGCGCAAAGTACTCCGGCGTCCCAACTAGTGTGTTGGACTGCAAAGACTTTTTGCAGCATCCAAAGTCAACAAGCTTCGCATTTCCCCGGAAATCCAGCACCACGTTCTCCGGCTTCAGGTCCCGGTACATGATCGACCGAGCATGCAAGTACTCTAACGCCAAAGTGATGCAACCCCCGAAAAACCTCAGAAAAGAGGGTGGCAAGAGCAGTGTGTTGCTGCAAAAGGTCCACCCACTATACGTGCGGCGGCATTTATTTGGTACTAAACTCAAATACACTATCTATTATGTGGGGGCCCTATCTCGTTTGGACTACTCAAGTAGGAGGTCATGTCACAGCATCTCGTTCAGACTACTTTAGTGTCATCAAGCACAAGTATCTCGTTTATGTGGGGGCCCTCTCTCGTCGAATTCTGATACACAAGCAATAAGAGCATGCCGTAGACTATCTTAGTATTAGTAAACCCTTTCAAGGTGGTTGCTCATAATTAATGTCATATATGTCTCACAATTGAATTCCAGCCCTGTCAGCAATTTCATAGCGTCATCCACCAGCATTCCCCTGGAGCGGATGCCAATAACAAAAAAATACAACTGCTCATGATGCCACGTCACTGCGACTGTCGCTTGCTAAGATTGCCGATTTCGCGGATGGCTGTGAACAAGTCACCTCCTCCCAAAAGCTCCGTCAAGAAATAGACGTTCTTGCTGTCCTGTTTAATGACCAACTGCCAAGAAGGCACATCATCCACTGAAAAAGAAATAAACACTTCTCATGGGCAAGGCCACCTACAAACGTCCAACTTTGTGCATCCCTTGGCCTGGAAAGTTGTGATGAAGTGCATGATGCACGGATGATAACATTGCGCATTAATCTCACGCTCCAGGAGCATTGACTTTTCTTGCTTCTGCTGCACAACCTGCTTCTTTCCAATACACTTGAGGGCATAGTACTTTTGCCTTGGCTGTCATTCTGGAACCCTGGAGTGCTTGCAACAATTGCGTTCACACTTGAAAACCAAGCCAGGCCACTTGTCACGCTTGTGGAACACCAGCTTCACCAATCCAAAAGATCCTCGACCAACAACCGCCTTCACATAGAGATCTGACATTTCCTTGGGTTGCAAATCTGCCGCCACGATATCCACTTGAGAGATCCTACAGCCCGCGTCCATGGTTGAAGCCAAGCTACAATCTTGAGGTCTTGCAGCATCATGCGATGCTCCAATTCCTTTCTGAAAGTGCCGACGATATCCTCGGTTCTTGTTAGAGCACTGCGATCACCTAAACTGTCTGCAAAGTCATGTTGAGAACTGTTCTTGCATTGCAAATGTCTGAAACTGCTTCAGAATAAAACTGCCTACACTAGACTGCAATTGAAGGCCAGCGGAACCAACCAACCCAGCCATGCTGCATTTTCACTGTCGCTGATCGCTGTTCATGAGAATCAGCCCGGTCATAACGCGCATGGATCATTGATCACAAGTAGCGTCATGGCACACACACACACACACACACTGCTACATTACCACAAGGGTATGCTAGTGCGGGGGTACGTATGCACATATGCCAGCACGCATCCAGGGAAGCTGTCCATCACTGCACCATGAAGATGGACCGGCCCTCTTGGTGCCAACGCCATCGGCTCTTAGTTTCTTCTCAGGCAAACATCTATATACACGAGAGCATGTGGTTTTCCAAGGGGAGGGATAAAACATGCAGCACTGAGCTGAGCCCATCATCCAGCATGAGCCCATCGCCATCGCGTCGTCACCTAGGCACTGCGAAGACAGCCTTTTCGAGGCGAAGGAGAGTGGAGGGTTCGTCAGCTTCACAGGTGGCAGAGCGGTTCTCCTGCAGCAGCAAGCCTGAGGGCATTCACAAGTGGACTTCTCCTTGGAAAACGTGACCAAACGGGCCAAACGAACAAAATACCCCTGCCAGGCGGGATAGTGTTCTACATTTTTGCATGCTGACATAGAAAGCCTCTTGAATGTTAAGTTTTTGAAAAACTCTTCTGATATCAGTGTGCCTTGCAGTTGGGGATCAAAACTTTTTTGCATTACGTAGATGGACTCTCGCACTGCCCCTGCCCACCTCGCTCGCCGAAATAGTCCCATTTCAGCAACACTCGAAGTCGCTGCCCATCTCTAGAAACACCAATTGCACCGCTTTGGATGAGGTAAAAGTGGTTGGCCTCGAGAGGCAATACAATTTGCCGACCTTGCTCAATGACTCAAGTGAGCTCGAAAGGAAACCCAGTATCGTTCCGTTTTCTTGCCACGTCGAAAAGTCTTACTGTGCCTGCGCCCCCTGCTTTACCACCACTTCTCCAGAAGCATACTCACATTTTTCGAAGCTCCGAATCACGCGCTCCTGGGCCAAGGAGAACGGCAGCCATGGGCAGCCCAAAGAGTTCAAACATGTTCAAGCTGCCCCTCAGCAACTGCAACTCAAGGTGCCATCTGATCATTCTGCAGGTTTTTAAATAGGAAAATGTCACCGAGAACGCGCTTGATCTCGTTCATCTTGACAATCTCACCAAGGTCCCCTGCAGGTATCTACAAATCAATCGGTTACTATATACATATCACTTCTCATCGAAACACTGAACTCTCTTGCGGAGTCTTCATCGCCTTGAAGCACTTGTGACACCATGGTATGGGATACACGGTGGAGCTGTGTGTTTTCCATCGCCACCAGCCTCGCAGAAGGAAACACTTTGATGTCTCACCTATGGGTTGCTGTGGCTCAGATCTGATTGTCTAATATTGTCTGCATGGTCTGCAATCCCATCCACCTCAGCTGACACCCTATATAGGCCTTATATTATATATATACACATGACACAGGAATGGAGAATTTGGGGAAGACAGCTTTCGTTTCGATGCTGAAGTCTGCAGTTGCTGTGCCCAATGATTTGTCTCTTTTCCCACCCATCCACTCATATCCACTCCTGTACTCCATGGGTGTGTTGTTCAGTAGTGACTGCGCCCCATGCAGCTGGCCAGGCTTCAGAACTGACACAGCCTGCAGTTGCAGGCAGAACTGAAACGCTGAAGGACTCCCGGCAACACCGACAGTCACTGCTTGCAACACTGCAACACTGTTGCTAGTCTCTAGTCTCCAAATCAAGTGTGCCAGAAATGTTTATCGAAGAATTCGCGAACTTGTCATGCGGAATGCGCCCCCATGGATTGAGATGCGGAAAAAAGGGGTTCGCCTTGGCGGCTAGCTCTTCAGGCGTGCTCGCTGCTGCTGCATCTGCACCCATCACGGCCACCTGTCAAACAAAGCATGTCTATCTATCCAATCAGCAACCTCTGACAGTGTGCAACTCACGCCTGCCCAACGACAACCACGAGGAGTTGGGCAGGAGCTCCAGCAGATACGATCCTTAGCATTGCAAACCATGTAACACCCACACACTGCCCATTGTTCAGCAACCTCAAGGGCAGCGAATCGCATTACAATTCTGCAAGGCTTTGGACAGAAGCTGTGCAGGCAGGGGTCGGGGAACCAGCAGCGAAGGAAGCCTCTTCGAACCGATCTACGACCTCAGAAGCCAGGCACGACTCAAATAAGCCCATCAAAAGATCGATAAACCATCGTCAAAGGAAGTTTAGAAGGAACTTCCGTGTTACGAACATTTACATCACTCATCATACACCACTCATCATACACCACTCATCATACACCACTCATCATACACTACTCATCATACACCACTCATCATACACCACCCATCATACACCACTCATCATACACCACTCATCATACACCACCCATCATACACCACTCATCATACGCTACTCATCATACACCACTCATCATACACGACTCATCACACACCAGTCATCATACACCACTCATCATACACCACTCATCATACACCACTCACCATACACCACTCATCATACACCACTCATCATACACCACTCATCATACACCACTCATCATACACTACTTATCATCCAGTTTGCTCTACCTCCAGTTGGCTCTAGTGTCAATAGCTCTAGCTCCAATAAGCTCTTAGTTTCAAAAGCTCTAGCTCCAGTTAGCTCTGGTTTCAACAGCTCAAGCTCCAGGCAAGTCCAGCTCCAGGTGCAGATTTCGTGGCAGGTGCAGCACTTTGTGAACCTCCATGTGCAGATTTCGTGGCAGGCACAGCACTTTGCGAACCTCCATGTGCAGATTTCGTGGCAGGTGCAGCACTTTGTGAACCTCCATGCGCAGATTTCGTGGCAGGCACAGCACTTTGCGCACCTCCATGTGCAGATTTCGTGGCAGGCGCAATACAAATTGCGTTGTGGAGAGATAGCGAACGCACGAAATGCTGTATTTTTCAATGGAACCGCTGGCTCCGAAGCTGGCAAGTCAAGGTCTGCGGAACGACGGTTGCGAGACAGTCTTGGGTCATTCTCGGATCATTCTCGGAGTCATTCTCGGGCATGGTCGGAATCGTCCCTCCATTGGGATTAGAGTTTTCACTTGTTTCTTGAAGTGCAGATTTCGTAGCAGGCACAGCACTTTGTGAACCTGCACGTGCAGATTTCGTGGCAGGTGCAGCGCTTTGTGAACCTCCATGTGCAGATTTCGTGGCAGGTGCAGCACTTTGTGAGCCTCCATGCGCAGATGTCGTGGCAGGTGCAGCACTTTGTGAACCTCCATGTGCAGATTTCGTGGCAGGTGCAGCACTTTGTGAAGCTCCATGTGCAGATTTCCTGGCAGGCACAGCACTTTGTGAACCTCCATGTGCAGATTTCGTGGCAGGTGCAGCACTTTGTGAACCTCCATGTGCAGATTTCGTGGCAGGCACAGCACTTTGTGAGCCTCGAGGTGCAGATTTCGTGACAGGCGCAGCACTTTGTGAACCTCCAATGGGCAGATTTCGTGGCAGGCACAGCATCTGGGGAGCTGGAAGCTGAGAACTGGCGACTTTGTAGTACAACTTTAGTACGCGGAGC